>JAGDYQ010000038.1:2340366-2429449 GCA_021962125.1 Bulinus truncatus | reverse complement strand
TAACACTAACAGATCGAATACAAGGAGTGTTCTGGCTTAACAATGACAGGTTGATATTGAATACACGGAGTGTTATGGTTTAACACTAACAGATCGAATACAAGGAGTGTTCTGGCTTAACAATGACAAGTTGATATTGAATACACGGAGTGTTATGGTTTGCATTTAAAAAATAACATGAATACACTTTTCAGTAAATTTCTTATACTAAGCCTAATTGCCTTTCTCCAAATGCAAATTAAAATATTGTCTATAACCATTGTCATAGGTATTACCATCACCTCACCACTTTGTAAAAAAGAGGATTATTTAAATCCAAGTTGGCTCTCCAGCAAAAGAAAAACACATACAGCAAAAATGACAGCAGAAGAACAATCAAGACACTGCCGCCGTTTGATTTGTACCTAAAAAATAAAAAGATAAAAAAGAGCTTTCACACATCAGTCACACAATTTAAAAAAAAAAAAATAACACTGATACAGTGAAAATGTTTGATGAACCACACACAAAAAATGTATTAAATGAGAAAAAAATATTTAATGTTTGTAAATTTGCGTTGATGAAAAGGGATTATTAACAATCATTAAAATAGATTGCAAAATTTAGAAAATTTTTCTTTCAGAATTTAACGATAAAAACATGCATTTTAATTCTAAAAAGAGAAAAAAATACGTTAATAGTACATTTTTCAGATTTTATTTCACTCTGTTTTCAATTTTCCTTTGCCTTTCTACAAAAAGAATAACTTAAACTAATAAACAATATGAAAATAAAATCTTTTTTTTTAGTGAAACTTAGACTTGACCTGGAATAAATGGAAGACAGAGAAAACACCGCCAGCATCGACACAAAAAGTGAAATGTCTGTAGTGATGTGGTTGATGTAAGCTCTGAAACACACAGCGGATCTATATATATTTTTTTTATAACTATCTTAAAATCGCTTGAACAAATTGAATTTAAAATAATACAAAAAATAGGGTGATACATCCAACTGAACACTAGAAATGTGTACCAGGCATAAATTAAGCGTAAGTATCAGTCTCCCAACAGTTAACAGAATGTACTACGATAGCCAGAAAATGTATTAGAGCAGAGTCTGTTAAAGGAATATTTTGAACTTATCACAAAATCAGTCGTACTGAATACAAATGAACATTCATCAACTCACATTAAACCAGACATGAAACCCTGACCAGAGTGATCTTTCAGCTGAAAAGAAATGAGAAAAATTAACATTTTTGTTTTTATTTTGTCATTAATTTCTCAGACTTGCACAAATTTTAGTTTTAATACATTTATTGGGACATTTAAAAATAAAGACAGCCATGTCTATTACATACCAGGTCCCAGGTACCATATTCAACTCGCAATAAGTGAGTGAAAAATCCTTGAAGGGTACTTGAATCCCCCCAGGTCCATCTGGCGACATGAGACCAAGTGGAGACAGGCAGGTAGAGGTACGGTGAAAGACCACAAAGTAAATAAAGCCCTTGCTTGAATAGTAATGGTGAAGTCAACAGCTGTAAACAAAGTAGGGATAATTTAAACAAAAAAACAAAACTCGACACATACCAAATTAAGCGTTACTGGTACGTGCATTATGCTATGTTAGACATATGCTAAAAACTGTCACATGTAAACACAGCCATCTAATGGGTAACTTAAAATGCTAGAACTGATGATGCAAATAACAATGACAACAATTACTAGATTTTGTTTTGAATTAATGTTTTCCAATTTACAAGGGATGAGGCATGAGTTGCAGGTCATAACTCTTGGAGAAACATATATATTGATTTTTTTTGTAGAAATGATTAGGCTTAACAATATATACATAATTACATATATATCAGCCTATATATGAAGTGTATTATTATGCTCACTATACTCAATAAACTAATACCACAAAAGAGTATACTCTATGAATAAGATTAGGACCAGCCACACTCATGCCTTGTCACTGGTCTATATAGATAATCCATCTCTCTACCTCAAGCTTCCACAGGCTGTACAAGACCCAGGGTATGATGGGAATTATGTACAGAACACTCGTATGCTGATTGGTTAGACACAAACCACACAGGAAAGACCCCAAGAGTGACACCTTTAAAAGAAATCATGATATAAAAAAGAGTAGAATTAAATATTTATTTAAATTAACAAAGTTATAAATATTCATTAGGGCAAAATTACTTTCCATAATTTTTTAAACTACCCATCATGCAAAACATTTCTAAAAAAACTAAAGTCATTCACATATCTTAATATATTTGGCATTCTTTTGTATTATCCATTATCTGTAGTTAGATATCAAATACAAAAATTCTATTATAAATTTAACTTTACAAATCTTTTTATTAATATCATGTTAATCAAAACACCAAGACATTAAATTTTTGATAAAAAATTAAAGTAAGAGACATTAAATGTAAACATATTAAAACTTATTTGGGTTTACTTTACTTCGTAAAAAAATTAATCTAATAAATCTGACAACTCCATGAAGTCTTTGACAAAATCAGTTAAAGAACTACATCCTTTGAAAAATCAATATCTGTTGGATTTTAAAAAAATGGAAGTTAGTTTAAAAACTTTCCCAACACAATTTCACAGAGAGTCCTCAGCCCTGACCTAGAGAATACTGAGAGATATAACTAAATCTAAACAATGATGACGTTCTCTAAAACAAAACTATTTTTTTTACACGTATGTGGTACCATTAAACTTAACTTACTTTGACAGCTGTGTCTTTACTGCAGGCATCAAACACCACTGCAGTGTAAATTAAACTGGACAAAAGAAGGTTGTTCAGGCTGAACACTTCGGCCGCCAAAGACCAGGAACACACCAATGGACTGAAGCTGAAAATTGCTGAAGCGAAGATGGCAGCACCATGGCAGAATGTAAGTCTGCGAAGGAACATTAAGTAACTTATTAGAATGTATAATTATTTCTTTTTATTCAATATTTAAAAAGAACGTTATTGAATAGAAACTTTTTTCTAATAATATAAATGGATTAATATCATAAAAGAAATCATTAATTCATGTTGTATAAATAAATTTTATCATCAATGAAGAGGTCTTTATTCCAATAACAGCTTTATTTAAAGTATGAACCCCCCCCCCCACCTAACTTACTATAAACTTATCATATCTTCATAAAAAAAAGAAACTAACACAACAGTGAATTAATAATATTAAATATGTAAACATGAGCTGCAAAATTTTCCCTTCTTAGAAAACATTCTAATCCATCAAGGTCCTCAACATTTACTGACGCAGTTTAAAACAAAATGGTAGATTTTAATTGGACTCGACTATTTGAAAATATGACATTGGAGTGATGCAGTAAAAAAAATTATTCCAACACATATTGAATTTTTTCAAAAAGAGAATGAAGAAATGAAAGCCATGTGACCCCCCTGAGCTTACCGCTGCACAAGTAAATACAAAACTGCTGAGTTTGCCGCAGCACAGACAGCTGAAAACAGGTTGACTTTCCAAGCTACAGAAACACCAGGGATGATGGTGATGAATAACTTGGCCAGAAGTGTAAACAGAGGGTAACCAGGGGGGTGAGCAACCTATATAATACAAAGAAAAGGTTTAAATTACTTTTAAAAAAAAAAACTTTGCATGGTGAAACAAATATTTCCTTAAAAAAATTATTGTAGCTGCATTTTTTTCTGCAAGATCTGAAAGTTTTTTTTTTAGTCTATCCATCTCAGGTTACTGGATATAGTCAGGGTAAGTGTAAAGAGTATCGCATGATACACACCATGATACAAGATACAGATAAACACTAATATGATTGCTTTCCAACTTTCATGCTTAATAAGTCTCTTTATTTTTTATCTAAAATTGTAAAGTAGGTCTGAATGGTAAATAATATACAATTAAATAATTTATTAACGGCTGTCTGAGTTTTATTTGATGAATAATTATGACTCAGTCACAATCAACATAACTAAATGTATCTTTTATGAATTCAATTGTGAATTTTTAGTTACGTTATTGAGACAATATTATACAGAGATGACCATCCAAGGTTTATAATAAAGAGCCACAAAATAATCAATGTCAGTAGATTCAAGGTGTAAGTTAAAAAAAATTCTGAAATAAAAAAAAAAATTAAACATAAATTTTAATTGGAACCACACTAAACTACATTCAACCACATTTTGCAACATTAAATACTAACTGATAAATTTCTTTGATCTGTTTTCAGATCCGTCTTGTGGCCCAAAACTTGACTAATGTTGAAAAAATAGGAGAAACGTTGTGTTGAAATAATAAAGACTCTCAGTTAAAACAACATACCCCAAATTCATAAGCAGCAGCTATCAGTTCACCAGAATCACCCCCTGGTAATGATGGGTGAAGTCTTACGACATACAGAATAAGAGTGAAAATAAAAACAAGAAATGCTGTTAAGTGTGTATTCTGTGCATGAAACATCCTAGCAGAAATCTGAAAAAAGGAATAAAACAATTTTGCAAATTATCATTAATTAGAAGATTGAATACAAGTGGTTAAAATTAAAACAATGATTTTCACTCAATTCACTCATTAGACTTTTAGAGTCATTATTATTGCATTTTAGAGTAGGCCTAGATATTTACTCATTTCAATGTCATTTGTCTCAGTCTCAATGCTTGTATAGACAATTTATTTGTAATCGAATTGTTATAAAAATAATCATAAATAGCCATGTTTATTAATAAATAATAAGCTTGAATGTTAGTTACTTGTAATAATTAAGTTATGTGATCATTTTTCTATATAAAAAAGATAATAATTAATTTAATATATTTTCGTTTGGTAAGTTTGGAATAATTTAGGCTTAGGATTTTTGACACAACGCAGTTACAAATTCTGCTGTTATTTCTATTAAAAAGAAAAAAAAAGAACATAATTTAATATGCTGTTGCTAAACTAAAGTACTTAAGTTTATTTAAAATTACCTACATAAATCATTCAAGATAGGAGTTGTTTACAATTAATTGTAATTTTAAACCATACATTTTCTTTTTTATTTTTTGATGTTGTCAGGTTTCTGCTGTTTCTTAAACAAACAGTTCGCTAGCAGTTAAAAATCGTAGTCCAGTAAGGAGTGGTTCCGTAGCCAAATAAAAATTTCGATTTCTTTGACTGGCTTTGGTGACAAGATGAAGCACACAAAAAAAAACTTACCTAAATTCTCTTTTTATTCATTATCCTACATATTATTTAACATATCTCTATACGTATAAGAGGCATTTGCTGTCTGTCTGTATGTTACCTTATAACTCAAAATCCAGACAACCAAATAACGTGAAATTTGTTACACACACACATAATTACATGGGGAAGGTTATAGGACAGGTTTCGTTTCATCTGTCACGGGTTGTGACTAATATGTCGAAACCATCCCCTTTACTCCAACCCTTAACTTAATAGTATTACTAACGTTAAGATGTATATTATACCATGTATAATAATATACGTTCCCGTTCTCAAGTTCCCCACCTTTTTTTACCCCACCTCCGTAATTGCGTCATCGTCCAGGCGGACAGCGGACAGTGAACGAGGCAGTGGTTAACAGAAACACGCTACATTCCTCGCGGGATTCTCCCTGGTCACTCGACCCTGGTCAATTGCCGACAAAGGGATGGAGGTCCAGTTACTACTGTCTTTGTCTGTACTTCTCCCCCCCCCTCCTCATCTAGGCTCCACCCCCTAATTTGAAAGTTTGAAAGAAACATATATTATATTTGATTGGCTAAGGGTCACGTGGGAAAAGTGATATGAGGAATGAAATCTAGATTCGTCGAGATTCGACGGAGGGTCTTGGTAGCGACCAGTCGACTTGTGTGGCTCTGGGTGAGCGATAGAGGGAGAGAGAGAGTTAACTAGTGATAACGTCCTTGTTCCCCTCATTCATTTTATATTGGATTATTTGATGCAGTTTGAATTATCTTTGCTTATGATAAGTCACCAGATCCCTGTGGTGCCTTTGTATAATAAATATATCTTGGTGTTGTACACACGCTTGTGGAATTGATTATTCGTCACTTGTAATACGTTTAATTGTTGGCGAGACTGTGTGTGGTAGAAACACAAATACAAATACGAGTCATCATTGAGTCAGCCCTCATACTCTTAGCAACAAGCCAAGGATACCCTCAAAGGGGTCCTCAACATCTCGATGGGTAGTTTAATTGTAATTAATTTTTTTTTATTTTAGTATTTTACTATATTAAAGTAATCTCGACGGCGCCATAAATAAAATTCCTCTGTGACGTCATTTCCCGATGATCGAATAGAACTTGCGCGCTGGTGCTATATTGTGCCTTTGTGATGCAAAGAATTGTTGTTGTTTTTTCATGCTCCCTGATTTGTACAGTTTGAGGAAGATAAAGGAATGAAGAAGAATTTTAGAAGAAGTGTGAAGCCATAATAATAAGTATATATATATATATATATATATATATATATATATATATATATATATAAATATATATAAATATATATATATATATATATATATATATATAGAGAGAGAGAGAGAGAGGGAGGGAGGGAGAGAGAGATAAAGAGAGAGAGAGGGGGGGGCAGGGGGACAGAGGAAAGGAGGGAGGGAGGGAGGGGGAGAGAGTAGGGAGGGGGATGGACAGGGGGAGAAAAGGAGGGGGAGAGAGGGAGATGGGAGAGGGAGCAGGGTGAGAGGGAGAGAGAGAAAGGAAGGGAGGGAGAGAGGGGGTAGGGAGGTAGAGGGGAGGGAGGGAGAGAGAGATAAAGAGTGAGGGGGCAGGGGAGTTAGAGGGAATGAGGGAGGGAGGAAGGGGGAGGGAGAGAGAGAGGTGGGGAGGGAGGTAGAGAGGAGTTAGGGAGGGAGAGAGGGGAGGGAAGGGGATGGAAGGAGAGGGAGAGGATGGAAGAAATGGGAGGAAGAGATAAAGAGAAAGAGGGGGCAGGGAGGGAGAGAGAGGGAAGGAGGAGGGAGGGAGGATGGACGGTGGGAGAGAAGGAGGGGGAGATAGGGAGATGGGAGAGAGGGAGGGAGGGAGAGAGAGAGGAAGGGATAGAGGGGGGTAGGGAAAAAACAGAAGATAAACAGAAAACCTTATTTTAAACCCGGGTACTTGCAACTAGTTATTTAAAAAACACACGATTTAGTTGACGTAAATAAAAGTAAGTTCCCTTCTTAGCCCTAACGGGCCATCGGGGCAGATGAAGTGTAGAATTCAACTGTTTCTATAATATGAAGGGATTGTGTGGTTAGCACAACGCCCAGCCGCCTTTACTTCCCCAACTTAAGTGAGATACCCATTTAAAGCTGGGTGGACTTGTGGGACGACTTTGCACCAAATTTCACTGGAAAAATTCCAAGGGCCTCACCGAGGATCGAACCCAGGACTCTCAGGTTGACAGTCGAGTATCTACACCACTCGGCCATCTGTCCCACAGTTGACGTAAATACAAATGGGTTTTTTTGAAGAAAGTAATAAACACAGACAAGGCCGTAGCCAGAATTTTTTTTTCGGGAGGCTGTGCGGTTTGGGGGGGGGGGGCTGTGCGGAGAGTTTTATATAAGAAAAAATAGGAACGCAATGATAAAGAAATATATTTTATAATAGAATTTAATTTGTAGAATTAATTTGGGCTACGGCCTTGAACACACATGAAAACAGACAAAATTCAAAAGTGTCAAAAGGTCAAAGATACACAAATAGCCTAAACAAGCAATTAAGCCTGTTCCATTCTGGACACAGGACATGTTAGCGCATTTTCATGTTATGTATCAGTACGTTTGTTAGCTTTCAGTAAATATTTGTAAATTTTGGAAATGTTTATAAATTCAATTGTGTAATGCATATATCTATAAAAAAAATATTATAAAGACGTTTCTTTATATTTGAAAAAAAATTATTTTCTCTTAATCTAGCTACAAGTGGTTTGTGGTTACTGAAATAGGACTCATAATTGAAAACATTCGAAATTGTAGTCATTTAATCGTCCGAAAACTCCGTCAATTGTTGCATAGCTCTGATACTTTCAATTAAACTCAGAACACAAGCTTACTATTTCATTTGATGAGTTTCTTAATAAATCTTGGTGAAACTACGTGCTGCAGTATTTCGCACCAAATGAATGGGTTATTGAACGTACAAGGTGTATATATAACATATAAGCCCCTTAGGAGCCCTGAAGCCCGCCCTCAGAGGTCCTATCGCGAAATGGACTTTCGATGTACACTTGGCAGGCCAAGACCTACACAATGATATATACATCATGGGTCTAGGACTTATGGTTGCTGAGATATAGGGCGGTCCATTATTAATATAGCTTATTTAGTAAAAAACGGTACTTTATAAGGCCCCTTTTACTGCCCTGAGAGGTCAGATCGCGGAAATGGAAAAAAGTCATTTCTTGGCAGGCCAAGACCTACAAAATGATATATACATCTTGGGTCTAGGACTTATGGTTGTTGAGATCTAGGGTGATGACGGACGGACGGACAGACAGACAGACAGACAGACAGACAAAACGGGGACAATAGAGCATTTTTTTTTCGAAAATGCTCTAAAAAATGTTCCAAAAAAAACTACTAGTAATAAACTTTTGTTTATTGTATAAACTCAATATATTTTATTTAGTAGCGTCATGCAGTGCTGGTATTACGTTCCTGTGCAAATGTAAAGATGAGGGTGATGCTGAGAAGTGTAGAAAGATACCAATATTTTGTTTGAGCTAAGGAGAGGGGCGGGGTGGGGGGGCAGAGCAGTTCTTATGGAAAGACAAACAAGACAACCACATAGCGCCCACCCCCACACACACACACTTTCTAGTATTAATGAAATGTAATCTACATAGATATAGACAGATATACAGATAAATGGCATAGACAGACAGACAGACAGACAGATAGATAGATAGATAGATAGATAGATAGATAGATAGATAGATAGATAGATAGATAGATAGATAGATAGATAGATAGATAGATAGATAGATAGATAGATAGATAGATAGATAGATAGATAGATAGATAGATAGATAGATAGATAGATAGATATCCTTTGAGGTGACAATAGTTAATTTAGCTTTCTACATGTCTGTCATGGTCTTCTTAAGTTTAGATTTGGGCATTGCCGAACCAAGGGATTTGGGTCCCCTGCATTTTGATATTTAATGTAAAAAAATGTTTGGGCCCTCCCCTCAAGCTGGGGCCCGGGGGACTTTCGAATTTGGACCCCCCTCCCCCCACCAATCCAGGTACGCCTCTGGATTAGGGCCGTCAAAACCCCATTAGGGGTCCCTGTGCAAGGCAAGGCTTTAAGGACCCTGAAACTACCACTCAAAATAATGTCATTTAAAAGGTCAAATTACGCGGGTCTCCCATACTCATGACCCCACCCCCGGACTAACGTAAGAGTGGGCCAATGTCTAAAGACGGCCTTGGCTCAGACTAGAAGCGCGCTATCAACATTCGTGCAGTGGAATCCATCTTCACTGCGATACAGTAACAGCCATATATATATATATATATATATATATATATATATATATATATATGTATGACAGATGTCTTTTATGGTGGCAGCATTCCTTCAAATAAATTTATCAACTCAAGTATCTCTCTAAAAAGAAAGAGGATTATATATCTATATATATATATACACACACATATATATGTTGTATGTGCTATACTAATAGTTTATCTTAAAGCGCTTACACCTCTATGTTCACTTAATGAAACCAGGCCTTTTTATATAACGTATATAGGCCAGTCTCTCATAGCAGACGTGAACCATGTTCTCTTAATTGACATGAGAAAGAAATAAAACAAATAAATAGTTATCGCAACATAGACATACTCATGCACACTTTAGGAATGTAACGGTTTTCATATCAAGTCACGCGAGGAACTGGACGGAATACGTTTTTAAGCCTATGAACGGCTGTCGGCTGTTTCATTGTTTTCATTGACTATTTGTTGACAAGTTGATCCTAAATCATTAACGGAGATTTAAAACTATTGGTAAGGTCCAGACAATAGATAGACAAGTCACTTGCAAAGTGTTTAGTTGTTGTTTTAAAAGTAGAAAATTTGCGGCGAAAATAAAATGAAAAAAAAAGTTAAAACATAATTTCTGTTTGTTGATATACAGTGATTTATTAATCGTACGACATTTATTTATTATATAGATATTAACAGGGCAATGGCGGACTGCAAATATTTCTTTCAATTTTCTCAAGACTGTGTGCGGTAAACGAGTAAGTGCACCAGTGTGGAAGAAATGTGTGCACATTTCAGGGGTAGTCTAACGTTACACACTGGTATATACTGCACCATTTGGCCATCACTGGTATATACTGCACCATTTGGCCATCACTGGCATATACTGCACCATTTGGCCATCACTGATATATACTGCACCATTTGGCCATCACTGGTATATACTGCACCATTTGGCCATCACTGGTATATATCTCTACACCATGCGTGCTGGCGTATATTCGCACAACTCACAGTGTACAGTAGAGATCAGGGTCTACACACATACACACACACATACACACACATACACACACACACACACACACAAAGGCTCCGTGTATGTCTCGCAGTGTGTGTGTGAGAGAGTGTGAATTGACAGTACACTGACACATATGCGGTAACAAATCGGTCTTCAATCAAAGAGACGTTATATATACATTTTTTTCATTCTCCACAGTAGCGTCACAGGGGTCAGCGTTGCATACAACTGGTCACGCCAGAGAATGAAGAACATTGAGGGTATATTGAAAGAAACGGGAGGGGACGGCAGGTTCCAGCTCATGTTGGTCACTTTCATAACACTGCCCAGAGCCCCGTTGTTGTGGGCTATGCTGACGGTAGGGCAGAAGTCTATCATTACACAATGGTCACGATAGATTGGTGGATTAATAGATATATGGATAGGTTGATAGATTTAGGGATATATTGATAGACTGATAGAAAGATGGATACAAAGACTAATAAAAAGAGATATTGTTTATGTAATCGACAGATATATTAAAAGATAGATAAATATGTTTGTACAGACAGACAGATAGTAAATAGATAGATATATAGACAGACAGACAGAGACAGACAAACAGATAGATAGATAGATAGATGATAGACAGGCAGACAGACAGACAGACAGGCAGACAGGCAGACAGACAGACAGACAGACAGATAGATAGATAGATAGATAGATAGATAGATAGATAGATATATAGATAGATAGATAGATAGATAGATAGATAGATAGATGATAGACAGACAGACAGACAGACAGACAGACAGACAGACAGACAGACAGACAGGCAGGCAGGCAGGCAGACAGATAGATAGATAGATACCATGCCTATGTCGAATTATCCTATTCATCAGATGTCGTATGCTAACTATGTGCCGGAGTGGTGCTGTCTCCCGGAGTCGGGAAGCAATCAATCAGAGACGAGCTATTGCTACAATGAAAATAACAACGTCTCCATGTTCTCCAAGTCTTGTAGATCGAGCAACTCTAGCTGTACCGATAGACACTTCGCCAAGGGTACGGACACAATTGTCAACGAGGTTAATATCTTTCCTAATTCTTTTTTTTAACCAGAGGAATAAAACACACAAGCACAGTCGAACACGCAAACACACACACAAATAAAGAAACAATGCACAACATGGCGTGCAAACACGCATATACTAACGATGATACGCATACAAATATAATTGGCACACACGCGCGAATTAATACATCCACACGAATCCGTTGTTACGTCACTGGGGGGCCCTTAGGCATAATGATGAGGAGGGGAGGACTAGACGATGCTACAGTGTGGGACCTAGGAAAAGTGTTGTTGTCACCGCTTGCAGATATTGGGCTCTTAAATAATCCTTAAAAAAAATTGCCCCTTTTAACACACCGAAACGTTTTAATTATTTTATCTTGGGGGTCAGCGACTAGTGCATAGATTACCTTCTCTTGTGGCTGGCTAAAGTTAAATCTCGATTAGGGCCCAACCGCCCCAATGAGCAGTGTAAATTGGCAGTCCAATTGTTTTCTATCTATAAGAACTTATTATCCACGTAGCCACACACTCAGCCACACACGCAGCCAAACACGAAGACACACGCGAAGCCAATCGGAGATGCTAAAAATACACATGAAAAATACGTAAACACATACCAGAAGTGGGGCTCCGTAGCAATAGGGTTAAATTAGCGGGGCCTAGGGCGAGTATCAAATGCGGGGGCCCAGAGACTTTATAGTACATGTATAGAAACGCTCTTATCGCGGGGCCTCCTTTTGGTGCGGCGCATCCCTTGTGGGCGGGGCTTGGGTCGGTTGCCAAAGTTGCCTACCTCTAGGGCGGCCACTGATACACTTACATTTACTATTGTACATATATAATCATGCGTAACATAAACTGTACAGTGTACACAGAAACATATGACTGTCAAATAGATTCACAATTATTGGACTTGATAAAACCGCGAGTGTTTTATGCATTTATTTTTAATCATTCTTTGTCTATTCCATTGTCCATCTTTCCGTACAGTGGGACTTGGTCTGCGAGCGCAAGTGGATAGTTCCTCTGATCACCTCTGTCCAGATGGCCGGGGTTCTGATCGGTGCCTTCATTGGTGGACAATTGGTGGACTTGATCGGAAGGAAGAAAACGTTATTCATCAGCGTCTTACTGAGTGGACTTTTGAACATCGCCGGTGGCTTCTCTACCTCCTGGGAGATGTTCGTTGCTCTCAGGTACCCTCTCTCTCTGTCTCTCTCTCTGTATCTCCCTCTCTCTCTCCCTCTCTCTCTCCCTCCCTCTCTCTCCCTCCCTCCCTCTCTCTATCTCCCTCTCTCTTTCTATCTCTCCTTCCCTCCCTCTCTCTCTCCCTCCCTCACCCTCTCCCCCCTCACCCTCTCTCTCACTCCCTCTCTTTCTCTCTCTCTCCCTCTCTTTATATCTCTCTCTAAGTTTATCTGCGGGCTGAGACTTAGTCTCTTAGAGCCCGTAAAATCAAACTGGCTGTTCTCATTTACCAACATTATCACATTTTCCCTTGACGGTAAATTAAATATCTTTCTTTTTTCCGGATTATTTTTTTTAATTCCATTTATTTACTTGTCTTTCCATATACGGAAATGTTGCGTTGATACATAATCTATATAACAAAATCTCCCCATTTTTAGAAGCACTCTTTTACTATCGCAAAAAAATTATAATCAAATATTTTCTTTATGCGGTTAAAATTTATCGGTTTATCCTGATCGATTGAGACCATTTATTCGTATGTCGTTGAATTTTTTTTTATATAGACAACTCTGTGCTGGCTGATAGTATTTGTGTCCCTTTTTTTAAAAAAATATTATAACAGTTATTAAACTAATTCTTGCCGAATATTTGGACTTGAAGACATTTTACTTCAAGGGCACGTTATTTTTTTTTTTATAATATTATTATTATTATTTTCTTATTGAGTTAGAAATGTTATTTTCTTGGTCAAGTCAAGACGAAGAATTTATTTTATTTTATTCGCATTTCCATTCAGGTTTTTCATCGGCAGCGCCATCGGGGGGTTTCTGGTGGTCCCCACGCCCTACATGATGGAGTTCCTGTCGCCGTCCATCAGGGCGTTCCCCAACCTCATCCCTGCCTCTCAGTTAGGGGCCGCCCTCATGGCGCTGACCGCATGGAGGATTCCAGACTGGAGGTGGGTGCAGTGGATTGGTGGCGCACTGACCGTCCCCACAGCCATTGGCTACTTGTGAGTACATTCGATTCATCTCACTTTGAATCAACTCCTTGTGATTTAACTAATTTAGATTCAATTCATATTGATTCAACTCATTAAGATTCAACTCAGTTTGATTCTACTCATTTTGATTCTACTCATTTTGATTAAACTCATTTTGATTCAACTCAGTTTGATTCAACTTATTTTGATTCAACTCAGTTTGATTCAACTCATTTTGATTCAACTCATTTTGATTCAACTCAGTTTGACAACTCAATTTTCTTTCTTCATTAAAATGTTCATAACAATTATTTCATTATTAACATAATTTGCCCCAATGTGAACACCTTATGTCAAATATGTTTTAAAGAACTGGTTCCAGCTTGATCTTTAAGCGGGGGAGATGGGTTGTAGTTTCGTTCCAGAAAGCCTCAGATGGTTGACCGTTCAGGGGCGTGTGGAAGAGGCCGAAGATGTGGTCAAGTACATCGCCAGACTAAACAGGAAACCTGTGCCGAAAGACTGTGCTGATATACTCAGAGTAATTTTTTTTTTTAAAAACACAAACAACTTTATACGATCACATTTTATAGAAGCGTGCTGACACACACTCGTTTGTTCTAGTTGTTGTTTTAATTTGTAATTACATTTACTGAATTACTAAATTACATGTAAATAATGCAGACGAATGTAAATATGATCCTTTTTAAAAAAAAAAAAAACAGAATGAGGCATAATGACCTAATTATTTCGATGTTATTCTTAAAATAGTATTGTTATTTATTTTATTCGGAAATTCTCTTTCAACAAGGGTCATTACACCTGTAGGTCATTACACCTGTAGGTCATTACACCTGTAGGTCAACTTGTACCGATCAATCATTGCTGCTATGGTAGTGATTCCATTACCAATATATAAATAAATAAAAAACATATTGAGCCCAAAGAGATTAGTAGACGAAATCAATGAACGAATGTATCCGATTTGGCCTGTGTAATCTAATATAATTTAGGATACCCTTTCTGGCGGGTAGAAATAATTATTTTAAATATTTTCCAGGGAATCGCCGAGAAAGAGAGTAAATCAACAACCAAGCGATACACTTACTTTCACTTGTACAAAGGCTGGCATCTCTTCAAGACTTCCATCATTTTACAGTTTTTGTGGTAAGAACTTGGGGGAAAAAACTTTTTCTTTTTTTTTTTTGTTTATGATATTTTTTTTTCGGTCGTTCAATAAATATTTTGAGCCAAAAGACTTTTCTATTGTTTGTCTTCCACTCCTCACCCCCCAGGTGTGTCGTGTCCATGGGAAGCTATGGGATGTCTTTCTCAGTGGCGTCTCTTGGATTCAACCTCTACCTCAACATCTTCATCATGAACATGATCAGCATTCCGTTCAACTTGATCTTGACCTGTATAGTCAACAAGTAGGTTCAGTGAGGTCACGTGACCAACAGGAATCATCCAATGGCACGCGAGGATTTGAATACAGCAATGTTTGGTTTAATTTATGGTCAATTTGTGGGTTTTAAATTTAGAAATGTATGGGTTTAATACAGAAAATATGGGTTTTGATTACAAAGATGTGTATTCCTTCATTCAGACTAATATACTCGTTGTCAATCAGACAGCAGGCGCAAAGATACAAAAGTTATAAAATATAACTTTATAGTTTGGCATTATGTTAATATATCTATTTATAGTTACTGACATGCTTTTTATTTAAATTACAGGATCGGGCGGAAATATTCCTGCATCATTTTCTTGTCTCTAGCCGGAGTCTGTGCATTAGGGAATCTGGTGACTTATCTAGTTAGTAAGTTGACTGAATGGCTGTGTGATTTGGTGGCTTATCTAGTTAGTATGTTGACTGAATAGCTGTGTGACTTAGTGGCCTATGCTGACTTTAGTTAGGTGGTTAATTTTCCCTATTACATTAATGTTTATTCGTTTGGCCAGTGTAACTTGTGACTGGCTTACTTTGTACTGGTTGAAATGTATGCAGACTTTATAGTAGAGTGACTAATTTAGTCATCACAGGTATGCAGAAGTAATATTAAGTGACTTATTTAGCCAATAAGCTATTGACCATTGCAGTGACATGCATAATCAGTGAGTCAACTGTGATGATGTCCAGATAAAAATCTTACATGTACGACTCTAATTTATTTATTTTCTCAAGTACCTGATAGTTGATTCCCTCTAACATTACTTTGTGACGTCCAAGTTTCAGATAAACACACTCGTGACGTCACCATCAACGTCCTCAGCATCTTCTTCAGGGGGACGCTGGCCACCACCTGGGGCGCGGTCATGATCATCAGCAGTGAGATCTATCCGACGGTCATGAGGTGGGTGCTGCGTGGCGTTATAGCTGACCAGTGGTCACCGACAGTTTAACGTACCTGCCCCCTCTCCCCCCCCCCATTTTTTACATTGTGCACCAATTGGGGGGGGGGTGTATCTGCTAAATTACCATACAGATGACTATACCTCTGACACGTGTTTAAGTTGCAGCATTCCTGTGTGCGAAGTCCGTATAAGGATAAGGATGAGATGAAATCTCTTAGATCATATAAACCACTAAATGGGACGGTTTTTATGGCGCCCTTCTTACATCTCCACCATAGCCGATAGTGCAATGACCATGGAGGCACTACGGAAGACATGGCGAGGACTTATGCCATTACCTGAGATATAAATTGGTCCTCACCGGAGATCGAACCAGGTACCTTCAGGTCGACATTTGAGCGCTCTACCACACGACCATCCGTCCCCACAGCATTCCTGTAGCGCCACTGATGGTAGGGGGTCATATCTATCAAAAGTAGGTCCGTGTGGAGTTAAAATAGTCGATCTTTGTAAAGAATAAAAAAACCTTTGATGATCAGAGTCGGACATATGTCAGTTAAGGGTTTAATATTGGGCTCCGTGGGGGCACCCACATATTCGGGGGCCCTGGGCGCGCGCCCACTGCGCATGTCATTATATCCGCCTCTGATGTTGGCATGCAATTTTTATTTCTAGTAACTCTGAACATAGCAAGCTACGTCATAAATGACGTGAAACACTTAGGAAAATAATGAGATGCATCTGGTTTAGAGGTTATTCATATTTATTTACAGTGGATTCCGCTTAATTGGAACACCGCTTAATTGGGACAGCTGCTTATTTGGGACAAATCTCAAAGAAACCAAACCAAGAAGCCAATAGTAAATGTGTATGTTTAATTGGGACAGCCGCTTAATCGGGACAAAAAGCCTCGGTCCTGATGTGTCCCAATTAAGCGGAATCGACTGTATTTTATTTTTTTGTTGTTTTTCAGAGGTTTGGGTAGTGGAGCAGTGAACACCGCCGCTAGACTCGGGGGAATCATGGCGCCCTTCGCCCTAAATTTGGTAAGAAAATCATTTCTCTATATGACAATATGCACTTTTACAAATTCTGTGACACAATTCTTTGTACAACCTGAAATGTGACACAATTCTTTGTACAGCCTGAACTATGACACAATTCTTGTACCACGTGAACTGTGACACAATTCTTTGTAGAACATGAACTTTGACACATTTCTGTGGAGCTATCTTTTTTACTTCTCTCATTTCAACAAAAGTACTTGTCATTTATGACATTAATACTGAAGTACATATTTATGTTGTTATTTTTAAATATCATCTTTATGTAACTTTTGACTCTATCTTTGCCGTTGAAAAGTTAAAAAATAAAAGTTCATTAATTTGTTCAAAGTGGGATCGTTGTGCAAGTTGTGCATTGCATATGCATCTAAAATTATTTTGGAGTCGTTCACTTATTACGTAATGCATTGAGGGGAGACAAGAGTGACTTACAATGATTAAGAAGAAAAAAGTTTCACTTAATAAGTGAAGAGCCCTTTATAATCTATTTGTTTCATGTATTTTTTTTTTGGTTCTAATCCAACCAGGAAGACCGGCCAGTCGTGGCCTTTGCCTTAATGACCGGACTCCTGGCCGTGTCCGTGGTGCTGGTCACTTTCCTGGAAGAGACCACAGGTCAAACCATGAAGGACGTCAACACCGCCCTGGAGCTAGACGTGGAGGTCAGAGAACAAAAGAGTTTACCGAAGGGAGAGGAAATGACCGGGCTGGGATCAGTCGACGGTGAAAATGATCTCCCTGGTCAATTGTCCGCGGTTTATCCCGTTTCCGGATCAGTGATTGGCAATTGTGGCCTACGGGAAGGGACAGATAATCGTAACCTTCAGGAAGGAAAAGACAATTTGGCGTTTGAGGAGGACGTTAGAAAAACACGATTATGATTGGACAGTGCATTGCGCGCGTGTTTATGTGTATCAGTGATGTATCAGTGGTATGCATAAGTTTTGTGTGTAAGTATGTGTGTGTTTACGTGCGTACTTACGAACTTGTGTGTTACATATGCTAGAGTTGAAGGCCAAAGTTCAAGGACCGATATAATTTTAACATCTGATAACTAGCCTTATGTCAAAGGTCAGAAACGAGACTTATGTCAATGTGAAAAGAATTGTGAGAATTAATAAAAAGCAACAAATGTTTGAATACTTATTACTTTAGTTCAGGTTTTTTTTTCGTAAGAGTTTCAACTTTTTTCCCCTAACAAATTGCGTTTGTTTAAGCCCATTTAATCACACATAGCAGTCTAGGGCCCAAATGTCCAGCTTCTTATCCAATCGCTGGTTACTGCTTCCAGAGACGTTCCAATACAACGCAAACAAATCATCCACTATAGGGGCCACCACTGATATAAAGCCCCGCTTCAATGGGAATTCCTAACTCGTTTTATCATTTCAGGGCCCCCTACACTAGTCCGGTCCTATTGACCCATAACCTAAAAGTTGGGTCCACCCAACGTTTTTTTGCAGTTTCTATATCTTTAAAGCATGCTTATTAAGAATCCGATTGATGTCAAGCTGACACCATTGGGGAAATTTTTATTTTTAATGTTAAAGTTCACTTATAATATATGCACAATAGGGTGGGCTGATAAAACTGAAAGTTGGAATTTCAAAATCTAATAGCGGGGAAAAGTTGCCCCATGGCATGAAAAGAAAACTGAGAATACTGGCATAAGCAACTATTATGATTTGGTATTAGGTGGACGTTGGGTGGATCCAACTTTTAGGTTATGGGTCAATAGAACCGGACTATATAGGTAAAGGTGTAAAGTACCAAAATAATTCTGTATTATGTCAAAAGTGGTTTTTACCCACGTAGATTCTACTTTTTAACATTAGGTTTTTACTGTATTTCATTTTAATGACAGAGGCACCTTAATTATTTACTTTATAAACGGTCTTTATAGCGGTCTGGAAGACATTATGAAAGCAGCATTTGGAGGCGTTAGTAGTATGCTTACAGGCAAGAATTTCCCTCAAAACACTAGGGCTCTGAGATTGGTCGTGGAAACAGTTTTGCACGATGTCGTACAGCAGTGCACATCTCATGATGATCTCATGATTGTTCTTGATGGTTTGGCATCCACCAGCAAAACAACGAAGCTGTGGGTGGATTGCCTAATTAAACCCGTACTGATTATGATGTTATTTGTGAGAGCAGAGAGAGAGGGTGATTGGTCTTTGCATCTATTATCTGTTGCAGCAATGATGCCATATTTTTTTTCAGCAGGCCATGTTAACTACGCCAGGTATGGCTTATATTATCTTTGCTCAATGGAACGTCTTCCTAGTGATGTCCTTCTGAGGTTCCTTGAGGGAGAACATGTAATGCGACACAAACCTGGATTATGGAATGGCCTATGGTCAGATATGTACATTGAGTCTACCTTTATGCGGTATGGTCATGGTCCAGGTGGTATAATAGGCATCACTCTCAATCCACAAGCGCTGAAGAGATGGGCACTTAGTTTACACATCTGTAGTGTTATAACCAAAGACATGAGTGACATGAAAGATATGTACGCATACAGTGACGAAGTTACATGCCATAAAGAAGAAATGCCAGCAAGAATTGCACAGGACTTGAAAGACAGGCGAGCAATATATGAACGTCTTCAAACTTGTATTGATCCACTCAATTCTGGTGACCACCCCATCAGCTTAGTAAACATTGCCACTGGCCAATTCGCTCCCGAATCTGTAAATGTTCATGATGCCATTTCTTTTGGTACGAAGCAGTGGAATGACTATGAGTGTCATTTGCCAGATGGATTTCATAGCTCCATTAGCAAAGTTGTTACCATGGCTGACAGAAAGAAAGCTGAAGCAATGGGATCCGGTATAAGTTATGACACAGAACTCATTTATTCTAGAGTAATTGGATTAATGCCATCCCGTGATTTGCAAATTAGAGATATATTTAAGCACGAATTAGCCTCAGTACCACCATCAATGTTTGATGACAGCGGCAATATGCGAATCACAAAGTCAAAATCGGTGTTGAAACAAAAACTTCAAGTTGAGCATTCAGCTAGAAATTCTCCAGCACCACATGTTGTTGTTGTTGATGGTTGCGCACTTTTATGGATCATACACTGGCCGGTTAATGGTACCTTGCAAGACTTTGTTGATGGATTCATAATGTACATAATGAAAATATTGACTCAACATGATGTTTATGTTGTCTTTGACAGATACTTTCAGTACAGTATTAAAAGTGTAACAAGGAGTGGGCGTGCAGCAAAATCGGCAACCAGACAACACAAGCTGAATCCAACTATGCCCATACAGCCACAGAAAGTCATTCTCACAGTAACAGAAAACAAAGTTCAACTTATTGACATAATTTGTGAGCAACTACTGAACAAAGTACAACATGTACATCCAACAGTTTCTTCATACAATAGCCGGTTAATTGTAACAGGGAAAGACTCCATCCCACAACAAATTTGCTCTGGCATTCGACAAGCTAGAGAAGATATGAAGACAAGCCACGAGGAAGCTTTGTAATCATTCCACAACAAGTTGTGTATGCATTCAATGAAGGAGCTATGTGCATTAAAGTTATATCAGATGACACAGATGTTTTTGCTTTGTTGACACACTACTATATTTCAGAGGATATGACATGCCAGCTGCTCATGGAAAGTACCACCACGATTCGAAAAGTGGTCGACATAGGAGAAACAGCAAGAAAGCATCATCAAATAATACCAGACCTTTTAGCTGCGCATGCGCTATCAGGATGTGATACTGTAGCATACATGTTTGGTATCGGCAAAGCTACTGTTCTTAAGTTGCTATTTAAGGGACACACACTTCTCAAATTGGGAGATATAGAATCTGACTTGAACAGTGTGGTAAAAGAAGCTACAAGTTTCATGGCTGCTTGCTACGGGTGTCCGGATGCTGGAAACATGTCTGACACTCGGTATGCCCAATGGCTTTCCAGGACTGGTAAACGAAAAGCCACGATAGCACCTAAATTGAAATCATTGCCCCCGACATCAGAAGCGTTTGAGGAGAATGTTAAGCGTGCCCATATTCAAACATGCATTTGGAAAAATGCTTTACTACGAGATCCTCCAAATCTTGATCCCACCAAATTTGGCTGGCAAAAAGATGACGTAAATAAAACATTAATCCCTATAACACTTCCAGTGGGTGTTGATGTAGCGCCTCCAGAAATTCTTCAGATGATTCGTTGCGGGTGTGGATTGGATGAACCGTGTAGCAGCGGACGATGTGGGTGTTTCAGAGCACAGTTACCTTGCACAATCTTTTGCCAGTGCTATGAAACAGAAAATTGTCAAAATCCATTGACAAAAATTAATGTACTGGTAGATGAAGTGGACGTTGAAAGCGATTCAGGATCTGACGTTGAATCAGAAATTGATTAATCTGTCTGTTGATATTGAAACAGTTAAATTGAAACAGAAATTGTCTGTTGATAATTGCATAATTGTGCCAGATAATATAATTTTTACATTCCATGTGATTGTACAATGTGTATGTATTACAAACAAACTTTAACGCTTAAAAAAATTTTTTCCCCAAAGGTGTCAGCTTGACATCAATCGGATTCTTAATAAGCATGCTTTAAAGATATAGAAACTGCAAAAAAACGTTGGGTGGACCCTACTTTTGGGTCAAGGGGTAAAATGCATTAAGTGAGCCCCAGACTAATATGGCACTTTGAAGAATGTGAAATAACTATAAAGAAACGACCGAGATAAATGACATACCGGTACTTTGGATTTAATCCCATATTTTACGTTGGTCAAGCAATGACCAAACGGACACCCAGTCATTCAATTAAATTTTTAGTCTTTTTTTATCAACGATTTAAAAAAAACAAAATAGTTTACGATCTTCAGTTATCTCTGTTTGTCCACCATCTTCAAAAAAACTTCTCAAGTGAACATCTTTGTTTATCTTTCCACCCGTTGGAATCTTTAGTACCATAACAAAAACTGTGCCCGAAAATTGTGTTTTACTGACTCGACACGTTAACGCGGAATGTGTTCATTACATCTGAATTTTGAGAACGCTCGAAAATTGGTGACATTGTTTATGTTTAGACGGTATCAGTAAAATATTTTTTTTCTGAAGAAAGAAAGGTTTGTTCATTTTGAGATAAATATTGATTTACTTATTTTTGTTCAATTTTTCACACAAATAGATATACACATAGCTGTTCAGCCATATATATATATATATATATATATATATATATATATATATACATAAGTGTTTGTGTGTGTGAGCGCGCGTGTGTGTGTGTGTGAAAGAGATTGCATTCCAGTATGCCACACTGTGCCAAATAATGTCAGACTGCGCCATTTAGTGCCAGACTACGCTATTTAGTACCACACTGTGCCACATAGTGCCATTCGCTACTACATTAACATAAAACAACGTACTGGCACACAGCAAGAACCGCTACCCACGGTGCTGCCATCACTCTTCCATAAATGACATTCAGTACCATAATCTGTATCGTACTAAATTGAACTTTTAATCTTTTAGTTATTTTTTCAGCCCACATTGTACGGAGGAACAGATCTAACACTGCTCTACAACACGTCTCCTTTGACTCAATAAGAGCCTTCGATACTTGATAGCGAACGTTTGCTTGATCTAGAAAAAAATCGATTCGCGAAGTTTGTCGGAGTTTACCGATGAAGACTGTTGAGGATATTCTGAAGGAAACTGGAGGAGATGGCAGGTTTCAGGTCATGTTGGTGACCTTCTTGACCTTACCGAGGATAGGGATATTCTGGAGCATGATAGAGGTAATACAACAGTGGGCATGAAAGAGATATTAAACATATGGTAACGACGTGGCACTCTATTGACGTCATACGGTTGTTGATAACATGGTATGGTTTAAAGAAAACGGTCAGCAGAGACGATCTGTACGGCCCCCCACGCTGGTAGGAGCCCCCTGTTGGGATTTTTTATTATATTAGCCCATAGCTATTCAAAACAATTGTATAAATAAGTTTTTGTGTGTGCGCAAAATGTTCACTCAGTAAGTCTGGTGATTATTTTTGTCTAAAGGGTCCCTAAAGTAAATGTCCCTATCAAGGGCCCCTAATGTAAACGTGCCTATCAAGAGCCCCTAATGTAAACGTGCCTATGGTAAAACAAGCAATTAAGCCTGTTCCATTCTGGACACAGGACGTGTTATCAGTACGTTTGTTAGCTTTCAGTAAATATTTGTAAATTTTGGAAATGTTTATAAATTCAATTGTGTAATGCATATGTCTGTAAAAAAAAATTATAAAGACGTTTCTTTATATTTGAAAAAAAATTATTGTCTCTTAAATCTAACTACAAGTGGTTTGTGGTTACTGAAATAGGACTCATAATTGAAAACATTCGAAATTATAGTCATTTAATCGTCCGAAAACTCCGTCAATTGTTGCATAGCTCTGATACTTTCAATTAAACTCAGAACACAAGCTTATTATTTCATTTGATGAGTTTCTTAATAAATCTTGGTGAAACTACGTGCTGCAGTATTTCGCACCAAATGAATGGGTTATTGAACGTACAAGGTGTATATATAACATATAAGCCCCTTAGGAGCCCTGAAGCCCGGCCCTCAGAGGTCCTATCGCGAAATGAACTTTTGATGTACACATGGCAGACCAAGACCTACAAAATGATATATACATCATGGGTCTAGGACTTATAGTTGCTGAGATATAGGGCGCTCCTTGATTAATATAGCTTATATAGTAAAAAACGGTACTTTATAAGCCCCCTTTTACGGCCCTCAGAGGTCAGATCGCGAAATGAACTTTTGCTGCACACATGGCAGGCCAAGACCTACAAAATGATATATACATCATGGGTCTAGGACTTATGGTTGTTGAGATCTAGGGTGATGACAGACAGACAGACAGACAAAACGGGGACAATAGAGCATTTTTTTTCGAAAATGCTCTAAAAAAATTAACCTTACCAAATAGCTAACAATTGTAAAATATGCATTGGAACCCCATCCCCCATCGTATCTTTTAACAGGGATCTCAAAAGTATCTTTGCCTGACACCGTGAGAGAACAGCACTGACAGCCTGAGAGAAGAGCACTGACAGCCAGTGCTAGTTTACACCGATCCCTTCTTATAATTTGTTGTGGGCCCAAGGTAAAGCAGACCTGATGGGGCATGCGATGTATACAAAGCATAGATGCCCCCCCTCCACTCTTACGTAAAAATTGGGCCCAAACAGTGGACGGTCTGATTGAATTTATAGATGGGGAAGAAAATATCTTGTGGTAAATGATGGGATACCGAACATTGTCTGCGCGAGATGTCACACCTGCATTGAATTCTGACAAGTGACAATGGGCCTCCAAAAGATGTTCTTGGGAAGATCTAACAACTTTTAACTTGTTGCTGAGATAACTGTCTCATTTGATCTATTAACTGTCTCATTTGATCTATTCCTTTTTTTTTTCTTCTTCTGTCCATCAGATGTCTTACGCCAATTATGTACCAGAATGGTGTTGTCTGCCCAATAACGAAACTAGCCAATCAGGGTTGGACAATTCACAAGGCTATTGTTACAGCCAAAATCACAACGCTTCCATGTTTGGCAAATCTTGCACCATCCATAACTCAAGCTGTGGCAATAGACTCTTTGTCAAAGGAACGGACACAGTAGTCAATGAGGTTTGTTGTACATTTAGACTTTTAAAAAAATAATGACCAATAAGGTGTATTAGCTGGTGCGTCCACCTGTTGAATACCACCGGGAATCCCAACAAGGACATAAATAGTTGCTAATGATATTTGTTCAAAGAAAATCTCTGGACAATTCAAGCTGATGGGTTTACATGGAACATCAGATAATTAGATTTTTTAGTACTTCTAGATGAATTGAGCTTTTAACACACCGAGATAATGGTTTTAGTACAACGAGATAATGGTTTTAGTACAATGAGATAACGGTTTTCGAACGAGATAATGGTTTTAGTACAATGAGATAACGGTTTTTGTACGAGATAATGGTTTTAGTACAACGAGATAATTAGAGTTTTTTTGTTTTATTATCAGTGGGATCTTGTGTGCGATAGAAAGTGGATTGTACCACTGACCACCTCTGTCCAGATGGCCGGGGTGCTGGTCGGCGCCTTCTTGGGTGGACAAATGGTGGACATGATCGGCAGACGGAAGACCACGTTCATCAGTGTGTTTTTCTGTGGACTGTTTAACATAGTGGCGGGTTTCTCTGTGTCTTGGCAAATGTTCACCATCTTTAGGTAAGTCAAGTGCCAGAACTTATACCGATGGGGGGGCCCATCTTTAGGTAAGTCAAGTGCCAGAACTTATACCGATAGGGGGCCCTGTCTTTAGGTAAGTCCAGTGCCAGAACTTATACCGATAGGGGGCTCTGTCTTTAGGTAAGTCCAGTGCCAGAACTTATACCGACGGAGCCCTGTCTTTAGGTAAGTCTAGTGCCAGAACTTATACAGAGGGGGCCCATCTTTAGGTAACAATGGATAAATATACAAGTTTTTGTTTTTGACATTTCTTTCCTTTTAAACTTTTTTCTCTCATTTACTCTCGAAGATTTTTTATTGGCGTTGGCATCGGGGGATACTTCGTGGTCCCCACGCCCTACACGATGGAGTTTCTGTCGCCCTCCACCAGGGCCTTCCCCAACCTCATTCCAGCCTCCCAGGTCGGGGCCGGCTTGCTGGCGCTGACTGCCTGGAGGATTCCAGACTGGAGGTGGGTGCACTGGATAGGTGGAGCGCTGACCATTCCGACAGTTATTGGCTACTTGTGAGTCAGTTAATTAAGTTTGTATTTTTGTAGATCTATGTTTGTATATGGTTTGTATATGGTTTGTATATGGTTTGTATATGGTTTGTGTAGATTTGTATATGTTTGTATTTGTTTGTATATGCTTGTATACGTTTGTATATGCTTGTATACGTTTGTATATGTTTGTATATGGTTTGTATGTGTTTAGTTGTAACACATTAAAAAATTCAATGATCTGTTTCAATTTGGTCAAATGAAATAAAACCAAAAACAAAATAAACTGGGGCGAAAGTGACCTGTCTGGGTAGGTGGGTGCTGACCAACCACTAAGATTTCATCCTTTTAAAATTGGTTTTTGTAGAGGGGGCCCAACATACTGATACGCCCCGGGATTGGAGCCTTAATACTTCAAATACGGCTTTAACGTTATTAGGCTCAGTGCCTACATATTTAGCCCCAACCCCCCACAACACGAGGACTATTATTTTTTTCATTCTTCAGAATGACATTATCACACTGGTCAACCCTAAGAGGAGGGGGGGCGGTGGGCCCACAATACTCCGTAGATGGCCTAAACGTGATAAAGAATGGGGCGTTAGATACCCCGAGTCTAGAAGAATTCTTCTATTTTATGTTGCGTAATGGAACCAGAGTTGAGCAGTAATGATGAATCTGGTTGTTTGATAAATATTTGTTGTTATTAACTAGTTTCGTACCGGAAAGTCTCAGGTGGCTGACTGTGCAGGGCCGTGTGAGGGAGGCCGAAGAGGTCGTCAAGTACGTAGCTAGGATCAACAGGAGACCTGTACCTAAAGACTGCGTACAGGTTTTGCAGGTAGTGTACACAATTTATCGCGTAAATTATTTTTTTTTGTTTATTAGTTAAGTAGTACTAGGGGGGGCCCTAGACTATTGTACAGAGTTTGTTTACCTGTCCATGTGAACGACTCTTTTTGCGTGTTTGTTAATCCGCCATAATGAATTAACCTTTATTGATTACATTTATTTTTCTCACATCATTGCTGTTGTTGCTACAGTATATATAAATATATATATATATTATTCATACAAGTAGTTTATTGTAACCCTTTTAGAATATCCTGATTCTTTTGTTACATTTCTGTGGTTAAAAATATACTCGAGTTTCAGTTATGTATCATAAATCATTTAGCTCTTGTTCAAAATGTGTTATTGATTCTGACAGCCTTTCTGGCAGATCTTGATATGCTAAAACAATTTTTTCTTGGCCAGGAAATCGCTGAAAACGAAAGTAAATCAGCAACCAAAAGATATACCTACATTCATTTATACAAAGGCTGGCGACTCTTCAAGACATCCATCATTTTA
Organism: Bulinus truncatus; assembly: GCA_021962125.1. Classification (NCBI taxonomy): domain Eukaryota; kingdom Metazoa; phylum Mollusca; class Gastropoda; family Planorbidae; genus Bulinus; species Bulinus truncatus. The sequence goes on along the minus strand of JAGDYQ010000038.1, from coordinate 2,402,147 downwards.
CAGTTTTTGTGGTCAGTTACCTGTCTTGAAATTAAAAAAAAAAGGTATCAGCCGGAGCCCGGAAGTAAACTAGTTAACTTCATTTGTGTCTTCCTTCAGGTGTGTCTTGTCCATGGGAAGCTACGGCATGTCTTTCTCAGCGGCGTCTTTAGGATTCAACCTCTACCTCAACATCTTCATCATGAACATGATCAGCATTCCGTTCTATCTGTCTCTGACCTGCCTGATCAACAAGTAGGTCCAGTTAAACCAGAATAACGTTGACATGTTCTTAAATTAAATGGTCGTTAGTATTTAATTCAAGACTTCGTGAATTCAACACAATTGCCACGCCTTGACAATGTTAGCAATGTACCCTCTAATTTTCCAAAAAGGATATGTGCGATAATAGGTAATGGAATTTAAACAATGTGTGTGCTGTATACAACAATATTTAGGCCCATAGACATATTTGTGTCTAGGCCTACCCATTGTAACGCACGTGCGCTCTATTGATTTGTGTGTGAGAGCTCTTTGCGATGCTGTGTGCGCATGCGCACAACTTTGAGGAAGCAGTGAAGTTGGGCACGGTTTCTTTTTGCTTCAATGTCCCTAACTAAACCGGCTCTGTGCATGGCAACTTTGAACTACTTAGCACTTCCGTATGGCCATGGTCTGTGCTTTTTTGTGGTTGTGACTCCACTCGACTAGATGAAGTGGAGGGGTTCGAATCACCCTGACACCTCAATATTCTAAAAGTCTTTTCGTGTGACACAGAGACTTACATGTTCATTGTGATGCATTCTCTGCTGGCTCACAATATCCACAAAGATGTGCGGGCTTACTAGAATTCAGGGCCGTTCTTACGTCGTGGGGGATGGGGTCCCCAGGGCAAAGGTATATTCTGGGACCCTTGGCCAACGAATATTTGAGTGGGTGATATAAGAAAAGTTACGTTTGGGCCCCCAAAGCGAAGGTAACTATAGGGGAGTGTGGTGCTAGAAAAATACTTTTAAAACATGAGGCCCCCGTAATAATCTTTGACAATAGAGGGCCCTTTGTCACGTTAGTCATTATAGGTAATGGTAAAATAAAAGTCGGACATGTGCCCCCCCCCCAAAGAAGTTAGTCTATCTAAAATAACGGCCCTGCTAGGGTTCGAACAAGAGGTCATGGTTGTTTCATCAGCGTTGACTGTCTACGGATCGCGAATTTTAAAATGCTTACAGTATCAAACAGATACATTTATTTTAACGTATTTATTGTTTACGATAATTTTCGTATGAAATATCTGCAGGATAGGTCGCAAAAATTCCATCATCATTTACTTGGCTTTAGCCGGGGTGAGCAGTCTTGGTTGTCTGGTGACGCACCTAATTGGTGAGTATAGATATGGGCAGATATATAGACAGACAGATGGACAGACATACAGACAGACATAAAGGCATAGATAGACGGATAGACAGATATGTAGATAAACAGACAGATAGATAGATACTTAGATTGGCAGACAGATAAACAGACAGATGGATAGACAATTCACAGCGTAGATCATTAATTTGATTGGTCCATAGGTACAAAGGGGAAACAATCGACGAGCTTGTGTTACTTACATCCTTCATGTTTAAACTTGGGTTACTTCCCTTCACCTGGCGTGTTTCTATATCTAGTTTCAGACAAGTACTCACGTGACCTGACCATCAACATTCTCAGCATGCTGTTTCGCGGGATGCAGGCCACGGCGTGGATAGCCATAGGGATAGTGACCAGCGAGATTTACCCCACGGTCATACGGTGAGGATCATTTGGTCTGTGTACTTTGGTTGGCTGTCCCTGGCTGGGGGGAGGGGGAAGGGGGGGGGTAAAACCAAACTCAGGACCTGTTGTAAACTCAAGGGGAATAATTCGACTCTCTAAGTTGAATTGTCTCCCATGTATCTGTCAAAAGTTTCAATTACTGAGAGAGAGAGAGAGAGAGAGAGAGAGAGCGATCATGGCAGCAGTCCGAATTGTATTTCTATACATTTCACGAATACAGAATGGGACGTTACTGTTGATTAGTAAACAAGGGCAAGACTGTTGGTTATTTCCCTTAGATAACGTTAAAACATGTTAATGTTCTTTTTATTTTTATTATTTTTATCATTTGGCCAAAAAAACTCACATGACCCCGGTAGGGGGAGGGGGGGGGTGACGGAGAGGGGATGCAATGTAATTTTTTTTAAGCCGTGCGTGTGTGGGCAGACGGTAACTGGGAAGACGGCAACTGGGCAGACGGTAACTGGGCAGACGGCAACTGGGTAGACGGCAACTGGGCAGACGGTAACTGGTGGACTGAACGACATCGTTGACCAGTGTTTGTGTGTGTGTGTGTGTGTGTGTGTGTATCTGGACATGTATAGCTGTGCAACCCGTTTAGAAATGGATGCAACCATAACCTGGGGAAGTAGGCGCTCGAATGTTGACCTGAAGGGCCCCCGGGGTTCGACCCTCACTGATAGGCTTGTGGTCCATGTCCTGGTGAAAGTCCTCCCTAAGTCCACCACGCATTTGACGGGTACCTGACATAAGATGTGGAAGTGTGGGCGTATCATTAGTCAGCTACGTAGTTCTCCCGTGGTGCCTCCCGTGGTTATTGCACTCTCCTCTATGGTTGGTGATGAACAACAAGAGAATCACATCTCATCCTTAAAAGGACTTCAAACTAAAAAAAATAGTCCTTTGACTGCTCATTATGATGAAAATAAACAAACGGAATGCTAAATATGTATAAGATCGAAGGTTTTAGTCCGACTAGGGTTAGAAATCGTTATTTAGTATTACCGTAAAATTAAATTTTATAGTAAAATAAAAATAAAAACTGTTTGCCTTGTGTGTGTTCTTTTGTTTGTTTTTTCCTCCAGAGGTTTGGGCAGTGGAGCGGTGAATACATTCGCAAGGATTGGCGGAATACTGGCTCCATTCGCACTTAATTTGGTAAGTTTTTTACATTAAGTACTGACGACTCGAAGGGTCCCCGTGAAATAAGGGGCCCCAAAATGTTTGGTAGTATACAAACATGTAAAAAAAAAAATAAAAAAACTTTGCGATATTTTTTATTTTTCAAAATGGATCCTCAAATTCTTGTTGGCCTAGGGCACCTAAAATTGTAAATCCGGCCCTGTGCATAAGATATTAGCAAGAGAAAAATGAATTTGTTGACATGACATTTTTAATTTAACAATTTCCCCCTCCTAACTTGTTTTAATGTGAGTTATTTTTAGATAAGTATTTAAATGAACAGCTAAAAAAAAAAAGAAATTGTTCCAATAGACCATTGTTCCAATAGACCACTTGTAGCGACCTCCTAATACCACAGAGAATGGTACCAGAAATACAATAAAAAACTCCCCTTGAATGAAGTGTACAATATTATTCACAATATTGCATAAAAAAGACCACATAAAAATCACTATATATATATATATATATATATATATATGTGTGTGTGTGTGTGTGTGTGTGTGTGTGTGTGTGTGTTTATTAGGATGTCTGCCCTTTATGGTCTGGGCTGAATTAAATGTTTAAGACAGAATAAATAATTAGTATTTTATAAAAAAAACAAGCAATTAAGCCTGTTCCATTCTGGACACAGGACGTGTTAGCGCATTTTCGTGTTATGTATCAGTACGTTTGTTAGCTTTCAGTAAATATTTGTAAATCTTGGAAATGTTTATAAATTCAATTGTGTAATGCATATATCTGTAAAAAAAATATTATAAAGACGTTTATATTTGAAAAAAAAATTATTGTCTCTTGAATCTAACTACAAGTGGTTTGTGGTTACTGAAATAGGACTCATAATTGAAAACATTCGAAATTGTAGTCATTTAATCGTCCAAAAACTCCGTCAATTGTTGCATAGCTCTGATACTTTCAATTAAACTCAGAACACAAGCTTACTATTTCATTTGATGAGTTTCTTAATAAATCTTGGTGAAACTACGTGCTGCAGTATTTCGCACCAAATGAATGGGTTATTGAACGTACAAGGTGTAGAATGGGGCCATATATATAATATATAAGCCCCTTAGGAGCCCTGAAGCCCGGCCCTCAGAGGTCAGATCGCGAAATGAACTTTTGCTGCACATATGGCAGGCCAAGACCTACAGAATGATATATACATCATGGGTCTAGGACTTATGGTTGCTGAGATATAGGGCGCTCCTTTATTAATATAGCTTATATAGTAAAATACTTTATAAGGCCCCTTTTAGGGCCCTCAGAGGTCAGATCGCGAAATGGAAAAAAGTCATTTCTTGGCAGGCCAAGACCTACAAAATGATATATACATCATGGGTCTAGGACTTATGGTTGTTGAGATCTAGGGTGATGACAGACAGACAGACAGACAAAACGGGGACAATAGAGCATTTTTTTTCGAAAATGCTCTAATATCCAGCCAACATTATCGTAATAGTTTGCTATATAAATCTAAACTAATGTAGACTATGGTGTATCCAAGAGTAATAGTTTTCATTAGGTTTACTTCATTAAAGGATCTAGTAATTATAACAGTTTCATATTTCCACAACTCACCTTTGGTTATTGTTTTTTTTTTTACCTTTTTATTGCACTTACATGGTCGTCCGTTATTTTTTTACCATCAGCGTAATTTTGCGCCAATTCAAATTAATTAGAAGGCCTGGACAATTGCAAGAACAAACAAGAGATTCACCTCAAAAAATTGAAACGTGTAGATGTAATTTTAATGTAGTCTTATGTTGTTGTTTTTTTTTTTAATGTGATATTGCGGAGAATATTTATCACATGATTCGCTTTTCGCTTTCTGGTATTATTTAGAGCAGTCTCCTTGGAGATGATCTCCCCCCCCCCCCCGCAAGTCGTCTATGGACCTTTCTCACATGTATTCCTGCGCGTCAGCTGTCTTTGTGAAAAGATCATAATGGGCTTCCGGTCGCTTTGTGTTATTGATATTTATATACTTGATTAATACTTAGCTCGATAAATTCTATAAATTCTCGATTTTTTTTTCTTCATTTTCGACTAATCTAAGATTTAATGAGTTTAACTTTATTACCAAAATTTAACTTTTCTGACGTTGACAAGTTTTTAAAGTCACAAAATGTCCCGATATCAGATTATGTAGAGACTTATGTAGGGTCATATGTAGGGACTTATGTAGGGTCATATGTAGAGACTTATGTAGGGTCATATGTAGAGGCTTATGTAGGTACTTATGTAGGGATTAATGTAGGGACTTATGTAGGGTCATATGTAGAGACTTATGTAGGGTCATATGTAGGGACTTATGTAGGGTCATATGTAGAGACTTATGTAGGTGCTTATGTAGGGATTAATGTAGGGACTTATGTAGGGTCATATGTAGGGACTTATGTAGGGTCATATGTAGGAACTTATGTAGGGTCATATGTAGAGACTTATGTAGGTACTTATGTAGGGTCATATGTAGCAGTGATGTTAACAAGTACAAGGACAAGGACTTGCCTGCCAAGGACCAGGACAAGGACTTTGCATCAAGGACCAGGACAAGGACAAGGACTTTGCATACAAGGACTAAAACAAGGATTTCATAAAACAATAAAATCCAATATTTCTTTAACAACAAAATTTATTTAAATTTCATGTATATACATGTAATGTAGTGCATTCAACAAAATCATAATGTTAGTCAATGTCAAGCGTTACACTTGAGGAACACAAGTGCCTCCAATAGTGAATCACTCATACGAGCTCTGTGTGGTCGTAAAAACAATCCACTTTGTGAAAAGACTCGTTCCACTGAAGCTGAACTTGCAGGAGCGCAAAACAGTCTCGCCAGCAATGGCTGCAGCAATGAAAATTCCGGTTTCTTATATATGTCTGACAGTTTGCACTCGTCTGCATTAAATGATGATGAATTTATAACTTCCAGGTAATTCTGCAGCTGTTTCTCACTCTTAACAGCTGCATCTTCTACAGTAGTCTCCAACTTGTTTTTATAATGTGAAAAGAGGGAGACTCTGGCTTTTTTTTGCAGAAGGTTGACTTTCCAAGGGAGCTGGAGTTGGCTTGTGTGACTCGGCTGATGTGGAAATAGAAGATGCTGGTCGGCAAACAGTGAGCTCAGACTGCAGCATTGCTGTAAAAAACAAAAAACCGTTTACAACTATGTACAATTATACACAAATGCATTAGGTAAACATTTTGCTTTAATTAAAAATAAATGAGTGACTAGCAATGGCCAAGTGGTTACTAGGAGCAATGAATGAATAACGTTTTTGAAAAAAAAATTGCCATAAACAACGACACAAATTTACAACTCCAGCATTGCACATTAACTGCCAAACAATCATAAAAAATAAAATCATCAACTTACCAGTTATTTGATGTCGTAGGTTGTCTCTCACATCTTGAGGTCCTGGGTGGTCAGCAAGCCAGTGAAAAGCATATTGGGGGTCTGCTGCAGATGCTAAGATAAAAATGCTGTTGTCAAATGCCAACGACTTTGAAGTTTGTTGACTAGTCAAGTGATTTGTCATATCAAGACGCTTGAACAGCATGAAAAACCTTTCATCCAACTGGCAAAGAAGTTCATTTAGGACAGAATGGTGGTACGTAACTTTATTCAGCTGCTGAGAAAGAAAGCGGCGAAGGCTGTAAATGGTCGGGACCACACAACTAATTGTAACCATTTTCTCTCCCTGTGCAATATCTGTCGCCTGTGCAAATGGAGCTAGAACATCAACAAGTTCTTGGATTTGTCCATATTCCTTGGCTGTCATTATAAGATTTTCATGTGATGTTTGTCGCAGCAAATCCATCAATTTTGCCTGGTCCAAGTCGACAACTGCTTCCAGCTGTCTATATACACTGTTCCAACGAGTGTCGTTTGTTGCTGGAATTAACTTTACCATGTTTCCACACTTGAAAATTTGATGAACAATATTGGCTAATTTCGAAATTTTTGAGAGTGCTGATCTACAGCTGGTGGTCTTCTCAAGGCCACCTCGCACAACCAGCTGCAATGAATGACTGAAGCATGCAAGTCGGCTTCCAATATCAGTCAGTGAATCAGTTTCCTCATCAGGCAAATCCTCCCACAGCTGATCATCATCAACATATGTGTCCCCTGGAGGCGTTTCTTCTTCAGATGATGGGGAAAAAAGACACATGGCTTTCAACATATTGCTCGCGTTATCAGTAATCACGTGCCTAACTTTTCCATTCAGACTGAAATCATTCACTATTCGATCGAGTGCTTCACTAATTAATTGACCGGTGTGTGATCCACGAAAAGCTGAGAATGCCAACAGCTGAGAGAATGGATCCCCGTACAGCACACTGTGCACTGTCACACCAAGGTATGAATGGCACCGACGGTCTGTCCAGATATCAGCAGTCAGTGCCACATCTGTGCAGCCCTTCTGCTTGACCATCAACTTAGCCTTTTGCTCCTCGACTGACTTTGGAATAACTGAATATGACAAAGTTTACCGACACGGAACCTGGTATCTTGGATCAACAACTTGTAAGAACTGGCGAAACTGGGGGCTGTCAATGGCTGAAATTGCAATACCCAAGCCAACAATCAGATTATCAATAATCGATTGGGTGATGACTTTCTGCCGACTGCTGCTGGCACCATATGTTGTAGAACCACCCGCATTTGAATTAGAGGGACTACTTGTGAAATATGTGATTTGTGACTGATCAGATGTTGTTGGTCGAGACGTTTCTCTTTGGTAAGATTTGTACTTATCCTCGTGACGGTTGGACAGATGTCTGTTGAGTTGAATATAAAAATATAAAATGCAGGCCTAAAAAAGTTCTACACAGGCAACGTGTACCGTATTTTCACGTATATAACGCGCGCGCTATACACGATTTTACAAACAGCGCAACCCTCCTGCGCATTATCTACGTGTGCGCGTTATCTAAGGCGACTACATATATTCTTCAATCAAAATACTTAATGTATATTGTTTTTAATTACTTCTGTTGATAAACTATTGCTACTGTATGCTTGAATTTTGAACATTGTTTGCGATAATACGGTATTTTCCGTATAAGGCGTAATTAAAATTATTAAGAACATGTAGCAAGACTACTAAAATGCGTAATACTACTAATTAAAAAATCTGAAAAAATTACTACTGAGGCTAAACAAAGCACACTTACTTTGTAAATCCTGAAGTCACGTTGATATTGTCTTGAATTATTTTGCGACAAATGCAACATTTTGCACTCCACTTATTTTTAACCTTATCTTCACTAAAGTCGGTATAGGCAAAATTAATTACATTTGGTATACGAAGAGGAGCCATTATTTTTTTATAATTAAATTTAAAAGAAATCAATTTATATTTATGAGATTAGAAATATGCCTCCAATAATAAACCGGAAACAAAAAGAAAAGGAAGTGTAGAAATGGCAGCACCATAGATAATATATTATAAATACATGCAGAGTGCATTGCCATAGATTGGCATTGATTTTAAATATAGCACCAGCCTAAGCATAGCAAAAAAAAATTTTTTTTATTAAAAACCACAAAGCAGGTCCTTGTAATGTTAATAAGGACTGAAAGAGCAAGGACAAGGACAAGGATAAGGACTTGTCTGCCAAGGACCAGGACAAGGATAAGGACTGAAAAATGGTCCTTAAGGACAAGGACAAGGATTAACATCACTGATATGTAGGGACAAATGTAGGGACTTATGTAGGGTCATATGTAGGGACTTATGTAGGGTCATATGTAGGAACTTATGTAGGGACTTATGTAGGGTCATATGTAAAACAGTATATTTTTGGTTAGCATATATTGTGCGATAGATAGTAATTAAAAATCGACAGTAAAAGGTTTGAAACTACTACCTCATTATGATGAGGTGATGGTCAATGATATTATTTTTTTTATCCATTCTACTTTTTAGCTTCAACTTTTAAGATAATAATAATAAATAATCACACTGAAAAATATATTAAACTTTGATTATTTGATTTTCATGATTAAAATTAATAATTAATAGAGGCAACAGAAATTTATTATTCGCAAATTCGCGTACATTAATTGGTACCGGAAGTGTATCTTGTCCATTTAATCAAACAATTCACTAAGGGAACTACTTTTCGAGAAAGGTGTATAAGACATGGTAGAAGTCACTCGATGTCATCTCATTTTTTTAACCTTGCCAGTTCCCCCCCCCCCCCCAAGCTCTCATTGATTCTTTTCAATTACTGTACTTTTTAAATTACCGCAATAAGTAGATGCTGAAACTGTGACCTATTTATTTCTTTTATTCCTGACCAGGAGGATGGCGCTGTGCTGGCATTCTCCCTGATGTCCGGCCTGATGGTCGTGTCTCTGATATCGGTCATTTTCTTAGAGGAAACCAACGGGAAAGTCATGCAGGACGTCAACGAACCGATCGATTGTCCGGGCACAGACAAGCTCGGGGACAGAAAGGCGACTGGCTTGAAATCTCTTGCAGACGAAGGTAGCGACGTCGAGACGCTGCGCGTGACCGAAGCACTTCCGGATCAAATGGATGTGTCAACAGATGCCCTCAGTGCAGATTTTGCAGAGTGGGCACCAAAAGTGTCAGGGGAGATTAATCTGGCAGACGATAGAGTCAACATTGTCAATGATTCAGGGCGTAGCGATATGAAAGGGGAACAAAACCTAGGATTTATTGATGGAATAAACACAGAGCTTTAAGTTTCTGCGTTTATTGTTTTTACTTGAGTGCATAGACAGGGTCACGTGATTCTATAAGAAATGTAAATGAATACATGACTGTGGGAGCTACACATATTAACATAAAGTTCTGTACAATTTGTGTATTAATGTAACCTCGAAAAATAATGTATCTAGTACGATTTAAATGCAAGCTTGTCTGGAACAATCGTTTAAACCCATACACACACACACACACACACACACACACACATATATACATATATATATATATATATATATATATATATATATATATATATATATGTGAGGGTGACTCACTTTATAATGGAAAAAAATAAAGTTGACTTTTTATCATGAGCATTTTAGTTTTCTGGTTCACTGGGATTTAAAACAGGTATATACCAAAATTTCACACCATTTGGGCTCCTATAAATACTGCCTCAGTGCACTTGTTATCTCGTGTTTTATGGTATTCGGCAGTTGCATTAAATGAAACTTTTGCAAGGTTTAAAATGCTGTTTTTAGATACTAAGAACAATTATATTACATAGTAGGAATTAAACAGTAAAATAATACTAGTTACATGACACATTAATATGACTGTATTGCAGAGTAGTTATAAGTACGTCATTTAAAAATACACTTTTTTTAGTCTGTGCTTTCTGAGTCCTGAAGGTCTTCAAGTTGCGATCTCTTCAGCCCAGTTGATTTTTTGCATCTTGAAACTCTTTGCGATACTGTTCAACAATTTGGAGCAAGTACTGCTTTTCCTCCTCTGATTTGGTGAGAGATGAGCTAAATGATGAGCAATTTCCCTCTCGGCACAGTCATTGACAACTTTCAAGGAAGAGACCACTGCTGTTTCCTTTTGTTGTCAGGTGGAAGCATCAGTCATGAGAAAACATGTGGGCTGCAGAAGAGCATTAAAGAAGAGCAACGATGACAGATCACAAAATCCTTTAATGTCACATTAGGAAGTGCTGAAGGATCTTTTGCGCTGCGGATACACATTTCTTCTTTGTAATCATCAGAGGATTTCTCCATGAATTGCCTCAAGCAAGCAGCAAGTCTGTTTATCTCATCCACTGAGACACCTTGAGAAAAGAGAACCACAGGAATGAGTCTGCACTAAGATACTAGATCGTTTTCAATGCAGTCTGAGAAATGAAGGGAGAAACATTCTTATAACCAATAAGAAGCTTGATGAAATCCATATCATTCAGAGGTGCGTCTGCTAGAATGGGACACTGAATCCAAAGTTTAATGTAAACCAAGGATGCAACGATACCAAATTCTGCAAATGATCTGTCTTCATGCTTAGTCAGCTTGAATTGATGACGGAAGAGATAAATCTTCATGATGTAGATTATCTTAGACATCCACCTTACATGGTGATAAGCTCCTGGAACACGAAAACACCACCCAAAAGGTGGGGGGGGGGGGGAATTCCTCCCAGGAAGATAAGTTTCAGAGTCAGAAGTTCTTTGTAATCTTCACGTGGCAAATATCTTGAGTTGTCTTTCATTTGGAGGATATTTGAACAAAATGTGATGACTTCTCTTCTTTTAATGGCTTGAGATTTTGCTCCAGTCGAGCATCGTGGCATATACTAAATTCTGTCTGTCTTTTTTTTTTTTGGCCTAAATGTCTTAAAGCTCTTGAATAGCAGCACATCCGGTCTAGTTGTACTACCCCCAAATGTCTTATTGAAGACGGCTGTGTTTGTAAACATACCATTGGCCAGTAGTCTCAATTAGGGGAAGTACCTAGCTAGATAAACATTGGAATGTCAACTGGAAAGTATACAAGCAAAGAAATAGTTCATGAAAAAATAGTACCAACTGACTGCCAGACGGCTGTGTTTGTAAACATACCATTGGCCAGTAGTCTCAATTAGAGGAAGTGCCTAGCTCAATAAACAGGAGTTGTGTCAACTTCTATGCCAGTTAAATGAACAACACTTTTCGACCTAGTAGTCATGACTAAATGAATGATATTTATATAGCCGCAACATTTGATCTTATAACACTTAATTTTTTATATCTTAATTGAAATGCACTGGCGAAACTGGCTATTTGTATGAAAATCAAAACATCTAGAGATTTCTAGAATTTCCCGGAACCTTCTCAAGTTTTCCACGTTTTTCTAGAAGCTTCTAGAACCTTCTAGAGATTTCATAGAACCTTCCAGAACCTTCTAGAATTATATAGATTTTTTCTAAAAGTTTCCAGAACCTTATAGTATTTTCTGTGTGCTTTATATATACATACTCACATTCAAGATTCATTCAAAATGACTTGAAATTTCAGTGTCGATGAGGCAGTACTAAATAAAGTCATATATTCATGAATTTTTTTTTCTGTGCTGTTTTGAAATCAAAGGAAACACAAAAAACAAAATGCTCCAAAAAATTTGACATAAAAATGTGTGTGTGAGAGAGAGAAAGAGAGAGAGAAAGAGAGAGAAAGAGAGAGAGAGAGAGAGTTGGTGCAATATGCAAAAAACATGTCAGGAGCTACTGCCAACACTCACCTAGGAACAAAAATTAATGACTTGTCATTCGGTTGGTGAATGAGTACAGAGGTCCCTGGTCAGGGTGGGTGGGGGAGGGGTGGGGTCGGAAAATAAGCTGGCGAAATCCTTGCAAAGTCAATACATGCCCAAGTGCAGCTTGAGGCAGCGTGTGCCAAGATCAAGCTCTTTCAGTGAACTCTGTATTTCTAGAATTGGGGCAATGGGGTGACGGGTAGAAATGTCCGCAGTCAGGTGGAGCGGCCGTCCAAAACTGTCCCGTGGGGGGATGGGGGGCTCAGGAAGTTCGAGCAGGCACTAATTGCCCTGTTTCGAACTGGGCATTGTCCTACATGAACTTTGGGAGGTTGAGGCTGATAGACCATAAGGTGGACCAGTCGGGCAGCTTGCTGACCATCGGCCTTTATGGCAGTTCCCAGACACAGCGAATTATCACTGAGAGAGTTCCGAGAGAGAGAGAGAGTTCCGAGAGAGAGAGAGAGAGAGCGAGAGAGAAAGTGGAGCCCAATCAAGATGGGCCCAATCAAGATGGGCCCCCCAATTCTTTACTCAAAAAAAAACAATCTCAATTTAATTATTATTTCCTATCAATTCAATCTTACCACAGTACTAGAGTACACCACACAAAAATAATTTACTCTTCTAGCGTCCAGTCTTAGTAAACCTCATCTCTGAATTATATGTTTGTGTTGGGAAGGGGGGGATTTGACGCAGAAAGTGACCTTTTCCCAACACAATGGTGACATCACCGCCAAGAAGGGGGGTGTCCACGTCACGTGACCAATCAGGTAGCACGTGACTTTCTCGGGAAAACTTCAATTACGGCCACACACACACACACATTAATTTAAAATTGTCTATGTGTGTGTGTGAGAGAGAGAGAGGGTGAGAGAAAGAGAGAGAGAGAGAGAGAGTGAGAGAGAGAGATGGGGGGAGGGGAAGGTCAACAAAATCAGGATGAGAAATGAAGAACTACAGTGGAGGAAGGTGGAATATATATTTATATATACTGGTTTGAAGATGTTAAATTTGCAGTAAGTCAGAGGACGGAGAGATGGCGAAGGAAGGCTCAGAGGCGCCCCCCCCCCTTAACGTTAAGGGGCGGAAGGGGGTCGAGTGGTACATACGGGACCGAGATTTGCAAGCGGGGCACTAATTACTGATTCTCCTTGTGCATGACAGAGGCGTACCTTGGGTGGAGGTAGGGGGGGGGGAGTCCAAATTCGAAAGTCCCCTTTGGCCCCCAGCTTGAAGGGGCCCCCAAACATTCTTTTCACATTAAATATTAAGGACATTATCTCATATAATGGTTTCGAAGGTGAAAATGCATGGGGCGCCCAAAGAGGCCAAGCCCCTCCCGGGCCCCCAAATCCCTAGGTTCGGCACTGGTGCATGGGCCAATAACACGCTGGATCTCAGGCCTTCAATCTTATCACCTACCCACCCCACCCCCTACCCCAAGGTTGTATTATGAAGACAGAAACGAAATGGAATTCATTTTGAAGCCAAAGTTTCGTCTGATTACACTTGGTATCAGTCATTCTAAGTATGCACACCTTCCCCGCTAAATAAATTTCAATTTAATGTTTGTTTTTTTGCTTTAATTTGATCTTTCAGAGTAAAGATGTGGAGACGTTGCTGTAGCAATATAACCTTGTTATAAAACAAAGGTCAACAACCCCCCCCCCACACACCAATGAGAAGATAACCCAATTCATCGTGTCAAATGGGTGTTATCGTCCTTTGGTCCAAGTACATACCGCTCGGTAGTACTGTACTGAAATGAGTTCCTTGGGTTTATGTGTGTGTTTGTGTGTGTGTTGTGTGTGTGTGTGTGTTTTCCCTTTTAAACTTCTAGAAAACGAACGAAAAATGTTAGCTAATATTTATTATTACTAAAGAAATAGTCAAGCTGAAAAAATGTCAAACCATAACAAGACAATACATGTAGTTGTCTGTTAACTAAACTTTATTACAGTTTATACATAATTATACCTACCATTATATATATATATATATATATATATATATATATATATATATATATATATATATATATATATATATGTCTCAGGGTGATGACTAAGAGAACTGGGGCAATATAACAATATGTCCTTAAGATATGATAACAGTCATGTTGACATCTTTCACTTTAGATAACATTTGATATTTCCCGGGGGTGGAATGGGTGGGGTGGGGTGGGGACCCTGGGGGGGGGAGGCGAAGCGCACTTTTGTGTAACCCAAAAAAAAAACGGACCTAATTGTTTACAATCTAGTCCGCTCCAATCGTTTTATTTACAGGTGGGAGATTAAGAGGCGGTGGCTGGAAAGGGAGTGGGGAGGGCTATATATTTTTTTTTTTAATTTCATTGTCTTTCAAACTTCTTCATTTCTATGTTATGATTGGGGGGGGGGGTTGTTCTTTTTTACGTAATTTGTTTTTATCTTTTAATTGTTTTTTTTTTTAAATACAGTGCTGAAAGGTCATTCATGGGTGGACAGGTAGGACAAACAGACAGACACTAAAACATGCAGACAGACAGACAGACAGACAGACAGACAGACAGATAGATAGATAGATAGATAGATAGATAGATAGATAGATAGATAGATAGATAGATAGATAGATAGATAGATAGATAGATAGATAGATAGATAGATAGATAGATAGATAGATAGATAGATAGATAGATAGATAGATAGATAGATGATTTTGTGAATTGAGAGATTAAATAATGTATATATCAATAGATAGATGGAACAATTTAATATATGTAAATGTGATTCAGTGACCCCTAACCCTATTCCACGGTCCACTCTTTATCCAGCTGATAACACTTGTCAAGTTTCAGAATGTATTGTTGTACGCTGTCACCTGTCACGGTTACAAAACAAACTTTTTTAAAAAAAAAAAAAAACTTAAAACTTCGAAAGTAATTATCAAAACAAATATTGAAACAGAAGAAATTTTATCACAGCTTTAACCAACAGTGGTTGATGACATGACCGGATAAATATTTCATAAACGGATAAAACTGATAGCATCGTAGGGTAATTGTGTGTGTGTGTGTGTGTGTGCAAAAAAAAAGTTGCAAATGAAAAGAGCGGAATAATGTCATATTGACCCAATTATCTCACCTGGTTAGTAGGTCACAGCCATATTGTTTGTTATTATTACGAGTATATGTGTTATTTTCACATTTAAAATGACTTGGGAAAGTTTGTTCGAATGTAAAATTACGTCTGGCCATACTCAGGTTTGTAGCTACTTATTTATTTCTTGTTGTGGACGTAGTGTACACCGTTACTATACGTAGTGTACACCAGAGGCTAGATTTAATATATAATATGTGGTGTACACCGTTACTATACTTAGTGTACACCGTTACTATACTTAGTGTACACCGTTACTATACTTAGTGTATACTGGCCTCTGCTGTAGAATTTTCACGCTACGGGGCTGTGCTGCAGGTACCAGCTCAAACCCTAGCGAGTTCACTGATCTATGTCCCCCGAGGTGCATCCATAGCCATTGCACACATGGCTATAGTTAGGATGTAAAAATAAAAGACCTCATCAATACACTACCCCATCATCAATACGCTGCCCCATCATCAATACACTTCCCCATCATCAATACACTACGCCATCATCAATACACAACCCCATCATCAATACGCTGCCCCATCATCAATACGCTGCCCCATCATCAATACACTACCCCGTCATCAATACGCTGTCCCATCATTGGTACAATGTCCCTCCGGTCCACCCAGCTTTAAATGGGTGCCTGAAGTAAAGGGCGGCTGGGCGTTGTGCCAACCCACTATCCCTTTAAATGACGAGGTTACTAAAAAGAGGGGGGGGGGGAATTCTTCCCTTTATCTGCTCCAGTGACCTTTTAGGACCAAGGGAACTTTAACAGAGACTTGAATAATTCACGAATGTCAAAGAAAACAATTGAAGATTTGTTGGAGGAGACGGGAGGGAACGGCCGGTTCCAGGCGATTTTTGTTCTACTGATGACACTGCCCAGGTTCCCCATTATGTGGACGATGCTGGAGGTTTGTCATTGATGTCATGTGTCAGTTTGTGCATCGATGTCATGTGTCAGTTTGTGCATCGATGTCATGTGTCAGTTTGTGCATCGATGTCATGTGTCAGTTTGTGCATCGATGTCATGCGTCAGTTTGTGCATCGATGTCATGTGTCAGTTTGTGCATCGATGTCATGTGTCAGCTTGTGCATCGATGTCATGCGTCAGTTTGTGCATCGATGTCATGTGTCAGTTTGTGCATCGATGTCATGCGTCAGTTTGTGCATCGATGTCATGCGTCAGTTTGTGCATCGATGTCATGTGTCAGTTTGTGCATCGATGTCATGTCTCAGTTTGTGCATCGATGTCATGTCTCAGTGCAATGTCATGTCAGTTTGTACACTGATGTCATGTGTCAGTTTGTACATTGATGTCATGTGTCAGTTTGTGCATCGATGTCATGTCTCAGTGCAATGTCATGTCAGTTTGTCATTGATGTCATGTGTCAGTTTGTACATTGATGTCATGTCTCAGTGCATCTATATTATGTGGCTGGCAAAATTTATGTTTTCCAATCATTGTGTGTCGCTCCATTTGTCTATCTTCCTATCATTGTTTGTCACTGTATTTGTCTGTCTTCCTATCGTCGTCGGTCTTTTTATTTGTCTGTCTTTCTATCATGGCTTGTCTTACTATATGTCTGAATTTGATTTTTGTAAATTCAAATTAAAATAGCTTTGTCTTTTTTTATTGTAACATAAACACGTCTACCTGTCAGTCAGTCAGTCAGTCTGTCTGTCTGTCTGTCTGTCTGTCTGTATTTCCCAAACATTTTTAACGGGGCTCTAAAATACTCTCCATGTTAATAAACCTTTTTTATTTTATTCATTTTGATTGGTTGTCCGGGACTCGGCTTCATAGACTGGTTTGATGACGCACCCCTCCCCCCCCCCACCTTTATGGCTGATGGCGCCCCCCCCCCTATGGGTGATAAAACTGAACTGCTCTAACCCAAGTGCTATATAACTAAATCTATCTATTTGTCTATCTATCTATCTATTTTTAGATCTATTCAAACCATCCATGTAATACAATTGTGTTTTCAACTGGTCCATACACTGATTCTTTTTTTTTCAATATTCGATAACGTTTGCTTGGCTAGCGCCCCTTCCAGATGGATGTGGTCGCTGTAAATGAAGACATTCCACACTAGATATGCAGGCACGCCGAGAGGGTGGGGTCAGGGGGGGTCATTGCCAGGGGGCCCGCATCTGTAAGGGGGCCCGGCAGCCCCGACCATGTCAATTTTTTCACGACGCATTGTTTATTAAGGGGTCCACAATGATGTCCTGCCCTGGGACCCTTGTTGACTCTCGGCGCCCCTGTAGATATGTACAAGAAGACATTCCACACCAGATATGTACAAGAAGACATTCTACACTAGATATGTACAAGAAGACATTCCACACCAGATATGTACAAGAAGACATTCCACGCTGTATTTTAATTGGTTTAACTTTGTGTCGTCTGCTAGATGTCGTTTGCTAACTTCGTGCCGGAGTGGTGCTGCGTGCCCGATGACAACGCCCACGAACCGGAAGAGTATTGTTTTAACAAGGGCGGCAACTCTTCGCTCTTTTCAAAAACTTGTCAGAATGATACGTCCTACTGTCAACAGAAAGTGTTCGCCAAAGAAATCGACACAGTTGTCAACGAGGTGAGCAAGAGTTGGTTTAGTTGGCATCTCTGTATACAATAAAAAACAAGGTATATCAACATACAGTTAAGGAAAAAGAGACAAACCGAGAGCCTGCCAAACAGTTTGGTAGGTATATAGATAGATAGACAGGTAGATATATCCATGGATGGATGAATGGATCGATGGATGGATGGATGGATGAATGGATCGATAGATGGATGGATGGATGGATGAATGGATCGATGGATGGATGAATGGATGGATGGATGAATGGATCGATGGATGGATAGATGGATGGATGGATGGATGGATGGATGGATAGATAGATAGATAGATAGATAGATAGATAGATAGATAGATAGATAGATAGATAGATAGATAGATAGATAGATAGATAGATAGATAGATAGATAGATAGATAGATAGATAGATAGATAGATAGATAGATAGATAGATAGATAGATAGATAGATAGATAGATAGATAGATAGATAGATAGATAGATAGATAGATAGATAGATAGATAAAGTACAGCGTAATTTTTCGCACAGAACAATAGCCGGCAGAACAATAGCCGGCAGAACAATAGCCGGCAGAACAATAGCCGGCAGAACAATAGCCGGCAGAACAATAGCCGGAAGAACAATAGGCGGCAGAACAATAGCCGGCAGAACAATAACCGACAGAACGACAGCGGTAGAACAATAGGCGACAGGACAATAGCCGGCAGAACAATAGTCGGTAGAACAATAGGCGACAGAACAATAGCCGTTAGTTTTAGCAGAAGTGTAACCCAATGCTCATTGGAACTAATTCTCTGATTTCAATTCCAGTGGGATCTAGTATGCGACAGAAAATGGATGCTGCCGCTGACCACCTCTGTCCAGATGGGTGGAGTGCTGGCCGGAGCTTTCCTCGCCGGACAGCTTGTGGACCTGCTGGGCCGGAAGAAGACCACCTTCATGAGTATACTGATGTGCGGGGTGTGTAACATCATTGCGGGGTTTTCTGTCAACTGGACAATGTTTACAGTGTTTCGGTAAGTGGATTGGCCCTAAACGAAACATTGTATCATCAGTGACAAACCGAGGGATGTGGGGGCCCGGGGGGTTGGACTCTTAGGGGCCCCAACATTTTGACATTCGACATCTTAATATTTAATGTAAAACAAATCTAGAGCCCGGGGGGGTTCGAATTTGAACCCCCCTCCCCCCCTCCCTAGTTACACCTCTGTGTATCATGTGACATGTGACCTACTGAAGGTTAACGTGAAGGTCAAGGTTGGTCGAGGCCCCGCTAAGGTAAAAAAAAAGGAAGAAGGAATGTTTCCCTTACAATGTCCAATACTGACCATTGGATTCAGATGAAGGTAGAGCTCATTTGTTTATGTAGCCACCGGCTATTGTATTGGATTGTGTGGCTAGTACGATGCATTGTGGGTGTGTCTTTTAGTACACTCTGTGTGGACTCAGGGACATCCGTCGGAACAGAGAAAAAGTCCCGTTACTCACCGGGGGCTCCCCCCCCGCCACACCTTTCGGTTAGCAGTCGACGGGTCTACCGCCCTGTGGTCACCGGGGACGAAGCACCACCCCGGCACAAAGCTGTCAAACGACATCTGGCAGACGTTTTAATTTTAACCCCAGGTTAAATGATACTTTTGCTAGAACATGAAATATATATATTATATAAAAACAACCGTTAATGTTATAGATTAATATCAAATAATAGCAGCATATGGAAGGTCAAATTAGACACAAAATAAAAAAAAAACATACCAAAGTTCGAACGAATAAGACCATAAGTAATTTTTCCAATATGATACATTAATACACAAAAAAAAACTGATAGATGGATCAATACGATCATGTTATACCGACACACATTGCAAAAAGAGAGACTGAAAGAGAGAGAGAGAGAGAAAGAGAGAGAGAGTGAGAGATAGGGAGATAGGGAGAGAAAGAGAGACTGAAAAAGAGAGAGAGAGATAGGGAGATAAGGAGAGAAAGAGAGACTGAAAAAGAGAGAGAGAGAGAGATAGGGAGATAAGGAGAGAAAGAGTATGAAAATGGGGCGAGAGAGAGAGAGCGATAGGGAGAGAAAGAGAGACTGAAAATGGGGAGAGAGAGAGATAGAGAGAGAAAGAAAGAATGAAAAAGAGAGAGAGAGACTGAAAGAGAGAGAGAGAGATAGGGAGAGAAAAAGAGAGACTGAAAAAGAGAGAGAGAGATAGGGAGAGAAAGAGAGAGGCTGAAAAAGAGAGAGAGATAGGGAGAGAAAGAGAGAGATTAAAAGAGAGAGAGAGAGGTAGTGAGAGAAAGAGAGAGAGAGACTGAAAAAGAGAGAGAGAGATAGATAGGGAGAGAAATAGAGAGACTGAAAAAGAGAGAGAGATAGGGAGAGAAAGAGACTGAAAAAGAGAGAGAGAGACATGGTGAGAGAAAGAGAGACTGAAAGAAAGAGGCAGAAAGAGAGAGAGAGACACACACACACACACACAGGATTAACCTTAGGACCAACGGTAAAGTACAGTACAATGGAAGGTCACGCAGCTTTAAGGAAAGGAGGGGCAGTCGTCCGGGTGAATGAATAGCCAATGACCGGTTCATCTGCCAGGATTATAGAAATTGATCGCAGACGTCAACAACCTCATTGTGAACCACCAATCAGCACAAACTTGTGGCTAACAGAGGCAGTAATCCTGGAGATTGATGCCGCCATGACTCATTTCGGCTCTAATTCATACAGACAAGTGGCGGCGAACCTAATGCACGCGGGCCACAGTTGGCACGCGGCTAAAATATCACTTCCTTTAATTTTAATTGGAGTCTTGGCACTTTGAATTTCGGGCATGCGGCCCCCCCCCCCAAAAGGTTCGCTACCACTGATATAGGCTATTAATAGTAATATGGGCTGGGACGCTTGCATCTAGCTTCATCTAACTAAACTAAATATTCTCCAGCAAATGACACGACCAATTTCCCTTGATAGTTTCTTGGTTCAGCATGATTCCCAGTCGTCTGAGCATGATTCCCACTCGTCTGAGCATGATTCCCAGTCGTCTGAGCATGATTCCCAGTCGTCTTCCCATCAAACAAGACACTCCTGAAACTAATGATTCCCAGTCGTCTGCCCATCAAACAAGACACTCCTGAAACTAATGATTCCCAGTCGTCTGCCCAGCAAACAAGAACTCCTGAAACGAATGATTCCATTGACCAAAGAAAATGAAGAACTTTCAAAGATCGTTTGTTTTTGGCAAGATAGATTAACTAAATTTTTAGAGCATTTTCGAAAAAAAATGCTCTATTGTCCCCGTTTTGTCTGTCTGTCTGTCTGTCTGTCCGTCATCACCCTAGATCTCAACAACCATAAGTCCTAGACCCATGATGTATATATCATTTTGTAGGTCTTGGCCTGCCATGTGTGCAGCAAAAGTTCATTTCGCGATCTGACCTCTGAGGGCCAGGCTTCAGGGCTCCTAAGGGGCTTATATATTATATATATAGCCCCATTTTACACCTTGTACGTTCAATAACCCATTCATTTGGTGCGAAATACTGCAGCACGTAGTTTCACCAAGATTTATTAAGAAACTCATCAAATGAAATAATAAGCTTATGTTCTGAGTTAAATTGAAAGTATCAGAGCTATGCAACAATTGACGGAGTTTTCGGACGATTAAATGACTACAATTTCGAATGTTTTCAATTATGAGTCCTATTTCAGTAACCACAAACCACTTGTAGTTAGATTTAAGAGAAAATATTTTTTTTTCAAATATAAAGAAACGTCTTTATAATATTTTTGTACAGATATATGCATTACACAATTGAATTTATAAACATTTCCAAAATTTACAAATATTTACTGAAAGCTAACAAACGTACTGATACATAACATGAAAATGCGCTAACACGTCCTGTGTCCAGAATGGAACAGGCTTAATTGCTTGTTTTTTATTTGTACATTTAATTTATTTAGTCGTTGTCAATCTCGTAATTCAACACGTAAAGTACACGTATTCGTTGTACACATATTCGTTGTACACATATTCGTTGTACACATATTCGTTGTGTTTTGCCAAGGAATCGATCCGGATGTTAATAAATAAAAAGAACGGTTCTTTCTTCGATTGTGTTGATTTCATTGTTCGAGTTACAAGATTTCGGGTTACGAAGGTTTTAAGTTACAAATGTTTCGGGTTACGAATCGAGTTCTGGAACAAACAAAGTTCGCAACCCGAGGTACCTCTTTAAACCGAATTTTTTTGTCCTATTTACTCTGGCAGGTTTTTCATTGGTTTGTTTATTGGCGGATTCCTGACAGTTTTAAACCCGTACATGATGGAGTTTCTGACCCCGTCGGTGAGGGCGCTACCGGGGCTCATCCCGGCCTCACAGCTAGGCCCGGCACTCATGGCGCTTACGGCCTGGAGGGTGCCAGACTGGCAGTGGGTCCATTGGATAGGAGGGGCCATCACTGTACCGACAGCTCTTGGTTTCCTGTAAGTTGGTTTTTAGTTAACAATGTGACAGTGTCTACCTTTGTGATAGTGTCTACCTTTGTGATAGTGTCTACCTTTGGGATAGTGTCTACCTTTGGGATAGTGTCTACCTTTGTGAAAGTGTCTACCTTTGGGATATTGTCTACCTTTGTGATAGTGTCTACCTTTGGGATAGTGTCTACCTTTGGGATAGTGTCTAGCTTTGGGATAGTGTCTACCTTTGAGATTGTGTCTACCTTTGTGACAGTGTCTACCTTTGTGACAGTGTCTACCTTTGGGATAGTGTCTACCTTTGTGATAGTGTCTACCTTTTGTGATTCATTCAATCGATTTCTGCCTCACTGACCGTATAAATAAAACATACATACACACACATACACATACACATACATACACACACATACATACACACACACACAAACATACATACATTACATACATTACATATACATACATACACACACATAAATATTTGAACCACTTTCAACGTTTGGAATTCAACGGATTCATTTATTTATACAGAAGATCGTTTTTTCCCTTTTATTTTCATGTTTTATTGTAAGCTTTTCATTAACTCCATTTTCAATTGTTAATCCATAAATCTTGTAATTTTGAACCCGTTCTCCTCATTTAGTGAAAAAGCTGAAATTCGGTCACATGTAGATTCTACAGGACAATACTTTATTTTACTGTACCTGCATATTTTGATGAAATGTCTGAAGCGCCTGTTTAAAAGAAACCGTTAACTCTTTAAACACTTGTTGATGATGATTTTTTTAAAAACCCAGGAAAATATCATTTCCCATGAATTCAGCTAATCACTGATTAGTCACTGATTAGTCGCAATTTCTTGATAGTCACTTTCCATTAGTCTTCTAGTCAGGACCGTCATGACTAGCTCCTAAAGATTTGAGTCCTGATTTGCATGAACCCACATGTAGGTACAGGATATAATACGAGCGAGGGGCCCACATGTAGGTACAGGATATAATACGAGCGGGGGAGGTAAGGGCACGTGTGTTGGTGAGGCAGTAAGTAAAGACGGCCATGGCGTGAGTCATTAAAGCCAATCAGTAATTACCCATGTATTTAGTCACTTTAGATCTATCGATGGACGTGTCAAGTTTGAAACTAATTCAGTTTTACTCTGAACCCCCCCTCCCCCAAATCCCTTTTCCTCCATTTCAGTTTTATCCCAGAAAGTATGAGGTGGCTGGCAGTTAAAGGGAGAGTGGACGAAGCTGACCAGGTCATTCGTCAGATCGCCAGGTGGAACAGGAAACTGGTGCCCAAAGACACCCGGGAAGTCTTGCAGGTGAGTGACGTGTTATGATGACCCTATTGTTAGCTGATAGCCGTGCATGCACTGTCAGTATCCGTACTGGTAGTTGACTGTATGAATGGTTGTACTAGCATACCTTGTACCAGCATACCTTGTACCAGCATACCTTGTACCAGCATACCTTATACTAGCATACCTTGTGCCAGCATACCTTGTACTAGCATACCTTGTACCAGCATACCTTGTACTAGCATACCTTGTACCAGCATACATTGTACCAGCATACCTTGTACTGGCATACCTTGTACTAGCATACCTTGTACCAGCATACCTTGTACTAGCATACCTTGTACCAGCATACTTTGTACTAGCATACCTTGTACTAGCATAGCTTGTACCAACATATCTTGTACTTGCATACCTTGTACTAGTATACCTTGTACTAGCATACCTTGTACCAGCATACCTTGTACTAGCATACCTTGTAACATCATACCTTGTAGTAGGTTGGGGAGGTAACTCTGAAGGTAAGCAACCACTCGCGAAGGTCAACTGCAGTTACGTTTCTTGTAATATGGGAAGGCGTGGTCAGAGATTGTACACGCATGAGGTCACCCATCCGGTGTCTTTTAAAGTAAATACAACTACATCAAATGACCCCATTCGGCCATCATTGTATGCTGTAAGGGAAATGTAAAATGACACTACGAGTGCCTGTCAAAAGTTAAATTTTGTTATTTTGTTTTGTGTTACAGTTTTTGAATTAACTTTTTAACTTCCATATATTGAGATCTCTTTTAACTGAATTTATCTCATCTCTTTCATGAATTTATCTCATATCTTTCATAAATTATCTCATCTCTTTCATAAATTTATCTCATCTCTTTCATAAATTTATCTCATCTCTTTCATAAATTTCTTCCCGGGCGGTGCGAATCTATTGTTGACATATTGCCGTATTACTGTTGAAAAATTTTGTAAAGAATTTCTAACTTTCTAATTCTGACTCCCACATCGCGAATCAACCATACGGAACCTAATATTGCGCATGTGTGAGGCTTCAATGTGTCCAATGAATTTTCGAAGTATCGCATTCACCTATCCCCCATCATTTCTCTAATAGAACATCGCCGATGAAGAGAGAAAAACTAAAACCAAGACTTACACATACCTCCATCTGTATAAAAGTTGGCATCTGTTTAAGAAATCTTTTATATTACAGTTTTTATGGTGAGTCCTTTTTTGCAAACAGATAGATAGATAGATAGACAGACAGACAGACAGACAGACAGACAGACAGACAGACAGACAGACAGACAGACAGACGGACGGACGGACGGACGGACGGATGGATGGATGGATGGATTTAAAAATTGAGAGATGCACATAAGAAAAGTAATTTTTAGCTATCTCTTCGTTGTTCCAGGTGCGTCTTCTCTATGAGCGCCTACGGGGTGTCATTCTCCACTGCAGCGTTAAAGTTCAACCTGTACATCAACATCTTCGTTATGAACGTCATCAGCATCCCGTTCGCCTCGGTGTTGTCCTGCATCCTCCACAAGTAAGCACAACAATAATAATAAAATAACAAATAATATCAAATTAAACTTAAAGGCACACCTCCCCCCCCCCCTAAACCCACCCCCCACCCGAAGTTCGGTGACTAAAGCGGTTCTCAAAGCATGTATCTAGTTTGGTATCGAGATGATTTCAAATAGTTCGGCAACAAATTCAATAAGTATTTATCATTATAATCGATAATGTAGACTATAAATGTATTGAGTTTTTCCTTTCTTTTTTGAACCATTTTCTCAATTCGAAACTTTTGTTTATTTATTTATTTAATTATATTCGTGGGGATAAATTTGGAATCGATTTTTTGAGGCACTTTTTAGTGATGGATTTTCTTGAAATCTCGCAAACATGTTCTTAGTCCATAACAAATAATTAATTTTGAAGTTAATGAAATTTTCTTTTAATTGGAGTTAAAATAAAAACTCTTATAACTATTAAAGGGATATAACCGTGCTTAATTATGATGAACAGCTCTAATAGATGATATAACTTCCCGTGCATCAATAATACAACATGTTGCTCGCAGATCGAGATCAATGCTAACATGTGATCATTGCGCGCTGGTAGGTCAAAGCAGCTGTATACACACACCCACGCGCGCGCGCGCGCGCGTGCATTGCAAAATTTTAAAAAAATATTTTTTTTTAAGAAAATGGTTGGTTTAAAAAACTATGTTTTCATCGTGTTTTGACTTTCTTTACCCGTGGATCGCAAAAGATCGATTAGTTTTCTCAGGGGATGTTTTAAATGTCTACATGCCAATATCATAGTGCGAACTTTAGACATTGGGTCAAAGGTCACACACCAATACACAAACCTTTGAACCATTGGGTTAAGGGTCATAGAGCATCATACGAATTTATCAACAGACTCACCACACTTTAATCTTATTATTTTTTTATATATATTTTTGATGTCTGATAATATTTTTGATGTCTGGTAATATTTTTGATGTCTGATAATATTTTTGTGTATGTCCCGCAGGTGGGGCAGAAAGAAACCTGCCATTTTCTTACTGGCCCTGTCAACAGGGTGCGGGTTCGGAAACTTGATAGCATACCTGACAGGTGAGACAGCAGTCTTTTGGCCCCTCCCTCGATAATTAGTAACCAGTTAAATTGTGCCTGGTTGAAGATCAATACATAAGACATGTCTGTCAAGTTAAAGACAAATTTATTTTATATTTGAGACCAGTGCCGTCGCGATGTTAACTCGCGCCTGGGGCACAATACCTTTTTAAACGCCCTTCCCCCAATTCGAACACCATAATAACATTATACGTAAAATATACCATTTGGCGCCCCTTTTTGTGAGTAGCGCCCGGGGCATGATGCCCTTCCCTTGCCCACCCCTGGCTACGCCTCTGTTTGAGATTAATTAAGGCATGTATTGCATATCTGAGACAAATTTAGATATGAATTGTATATATCTGAGACATGTCAAGACCTGCATGTCACAATGTGAGACACATTAAGTCATGATGACCTTTTTGTTTTCCTTGTCTTGTGTCCAAGTCTCCGACACCTACACGCGTGACATCATCATCAACGCACTAAGCATGTTGTTCAGGGGACACAGACCACGGCCTGGAGCTGTGTGGGCATCATTACCAACGAGACTTACCCGACGGTCATGAGGTAACACACCTGACCTACATTCATAGATGCGTATTTGTGTGTGCGTTTGAGAGAGAGAGAGAGGGGGGGGGGGGTCTTAGCATGCGCAGAGGCCTAAAGATGTAAGTGTAGGCTATATAATGCCTACATATGTCAGTGATTCGAAAAAAAATTTTCGGCTGTCGCCCCCTTTTCAAAAATAATACCCCCCCCTCCCCTATTCCCATCAACCGACCCTTTAAGTCTGAATTTTATTAACAATCGGGAAAAGGACATTTTAGATAATTTACAAATTGAAAGATTTTATTATGAATATAATATAATCAAGACACGTTGGAGCACGATAGAACAAAATATTTATATATGTCAGACATACAGACATGCAGACATACAGTAACAGTACGTGTGTATGAAACAGTGCGCGCGAGCATGCAAAAATGCGCGTGAAAATGTAACGGTGCCCGTAAGTATGCAACAATGTGCGTGAGTATGTAACAGTGCACGGGAGTATGTAACAGTGCGCGCAGGTATGTAAGAGCAGTGAACTTAAGTGCGCACTAGCATGCAACAATGCGCGTGAAAATGTAACAGTGCACGTAAGTATGCAACAATGCGCGTAAAAACAGTGCACGTGAGTATGTAACAGTGCGCGCAGGTATGTAACATTGAACTTAAGTATGTAACAGTGCGCACGAGCATGCAACAATGCGCGTGAAAATGTAACAGTGAACGTGAGTATGCAACAGAGCGCGTGAGTATGTAACAGTATGTGCAAGTATGTAACAGTGCGCGCGAGTGTGTAAAAGTGCGCGTGAGTATGAAACAATGCGCGTGAGTATTTGGGTGTGTGTTATTCCTGTGACAGTGTGAGTTTTACATGCTAGTGTGTGTGTGTGTGTGTGTGTGTGTATGGGTGTGTTCGTTAATGCATGTGTTGCACAATTAAACGTGTGTGAGTATACTCACTGTGTATATGTACGTCCATAATTCTAGTTCACTACGGTGCTACCACAAAAAGATTTCACTAATACATTTTTAAAAATTTGTTCTATAAATAGAAATATTCTACCACTCGTCCTTATAACAAGGCACGTGGTTGTTTTGTTTTTTTGTTCTGTAGCCGGACAGTGTACATACATGTTGTATATCACAAATAATCGTAGAAGTTAAGAATCGGTAAATCCTGACAAAATCAGCGGAGACATTTTGTCCGGCTCAAGGCGGCCAGAGGCAGATTGAACAAATAAACAATAAATGACGTCATCAGGTTCTGCGCACAGAAGTGAAAGGTAAAGCAAACAAAATATTTTGTTTTTTATTTTATAACTATTTTCTTTGCTCTGAGCTTTGGATCTTTCAACTCCACAGGGGGCTGGCCAGTGGCGCCGCCAACGTCGCCGCCAGGATAGGGGGCGTCATCGCTCCATTCGCCCTCAACCTGGTGAGTCATACATGCTCCATTTTGAAATAAAACTCGGTGTGTGTGTGTGGGGGGGGGGGAGGGGCTGAGTTAGAAGATTCTTGATTTACTTATTAGCCTTTTTTGTGTAACGTTAAAAATTATAATTAAAACACAGCAATTAGTTAATATAACACATCAATTAATTAATATAACACATCAATTAGTTAATATAACACATCAATTAGTTATCTATTTATCAGTATACCTAAAAAAATCATTTAGCTATATATGCGTCTACCGTTTTATTTTACAATTATTGATCTATCAGACATTTTGTTTACCGTTATAATTTCAACACGGCCATTTCTTTGTTGATTCAAGTACTTTTACTATACTCTCCAAACTAAACAATTTATAACCAAACAGGAAGACAGGCCGGCACTTGCATTTTCACTGATGGGTGGGCTGATGGCGGTTTCCATGGTGATGGTCACTTTTCTAGAAGAGACCATGGGCAAAGTCATGCAGGACGCCAATGCCGGGCCTGAACTGGGCGAAGAGAGCAAGCAGACGACTCAACAGCAAAACGGACATCGGACCAAAGACGACAGCTCAACTTTTGCTAGCGACTTGCCGGAAAAAATTCCCGGGACACAGTTCGTGTCGGATGACCTCACGACCACGAACGGCTCGGGGGAATCCCCTAAAATATTGGCGGGAAAAGATAACTTTCGTTTTGCAGGGCTTGAAAACACACGCCTTTAGCGTCCAAACGTTTGCTCACAAAGTTAAATCTCAGGCGAAAGGGGCGGGTTTATCGACGGGTGCTAAGGGCGTGCGTGCCTAAGGGCCCCGCGGCTTGTTAGGGGCCCAAATGTGTGTGAAATTCATACCCTTTTTATATCAAGTCTTTTTTGAAGGCCCAATATTTCTTTCGCCCCCCCCCCCGTGGCCTCAACTGACCTTAGTTGGGGGGGGGGGGGAGGGAGGGCTCCCTCTGCAAGTGAAACCCATTTTGGTAACTGTTGATATTGGATTATGCTTACGTTGTTTTGTTTTTTTTTGTTGTTATTGTTGTTTTTAAATTATATAAATACTGCAACAGAATACTGCGACTTTGTCTTTATTGAAATATAACACATCTCGGACATAGTTGAGCAAGTTACATTGTTTGTTACACAGACAGACACAAATACAGACACCCAGACACAGAGACAGACACTGATACAGACATTGACACTGTTGAGATCGGACCCCCCTCCACCACAGTACCCCATATTACGTTCCTTAAGCGTACCCTTAAGCACAGTTAAAAGTGACCGAAATCAAAGCCCTATTGTCAGGCTTTGATGTCCGTAACGCCCTCCCCTATTCTTCTTCCGAAATCAAAGCACCACTAGACTCTGGTCAAACCCCCGAGTCAGGCTTTGATGTGCGTAACGCCCCTCCCCCGATCTCCTCCCGAGATCAAAGCCCTACTGGACTCTGGCCGAAACACCCCTCCCCCCCATCCCCACCCACCAGATCGGGGACCAGAAGTTTTAAGTTAGTTTTAGCCAGTGTGAGATTGGAGTTTAGACAGAGATGTAGTTTTATAGATTCAGTGTTGTATTAGAGTTGGTATGAGATAGTCGTGCAGTCACGAGTAGTTTAAAGTTCAGTTATTTTTATACTACATTAATAAGTGTTGACTCATCTGTTGGCTTATCTGTTTATGTGAAGGTGTTCTGGAAACCTAGCAATAATTAAGGAATATACTAAAAGAACCCGTAACAGACACACACACACGGACGCATACGTTTGCTAAAGGAAAATCCTGTCCGAGACACAAGGAAGGGCAATAAAACCATAACACCAACACAGGAGAGTTATAACAACCCTCCAGTTCCTTCCCTATGGGAATATGTGCACATGTCGCTGGGTGCACATGTCGCTGGGTGCACATGTCGCTGGGTACACATCTACGAGCCCATGTTATGTTGGGGTGTGAGGGTGAATGTGTGGGAGAGGAGAAGGGATAAGTATTCCAGCATCGACTCGTGTGACATATGGCAATCGTCTCGTAGAATATGTGGCAGGTGGGGTGGGGGGGGGCAACTTCTATCTGCCAGGTCTTTTGAAGTCTTTAGTAGTTCTGGGACTTGTCACACGTCAATTGACTTTGTAATGCTTTACTTCTATGTGGCTAAGTGTTTTGTGTGGTCTATTTGACTAAGTGTCTCGTGTGGTCTATGGGACTAAGTGTCTCGTGCGGTATATGGGACAAAGTGTCTCGTGTGGTCTATGGGACTAAGTGTCTCGTGCGGTATATGGGACAAAGTGTCTCGTGTGGTCTATGGGACTAAGTGTCTCGTGTGGTCTATGGGACTAAGTGTCTCGTGTGGTCTATGGGACTAAGTGTCTCGTGTGGTCTATGGAGCTAAGTGTCTCGTGTGGTCTATGGGACTAAGTGTCTCGTGTGGTCTATGGAGCTAAGTGTCTCGTGTGGTCTATGGAGCTAAGTGTCTCGTGTGGTCTATGGGACTAAGTGTCTCGTGTGGTCTATGGGACTAAGTGTCTCGTGTGGTCTATGGAGCTAAGTGTCTCGTGTGGTCTATGGAGCTAAGTGTCTCGTGTGGTCTATGGGGCTAAGTTTCTCGTGTTAAGAAGATTTCAGGCGGGTGTTGCCTCCATTCAACTGCTCAAAAGTCCCCGCCCCCCACCCCCGACAGACTAATGACGCCCATCTGACACACCCACAACTATAAGGGGGGGGGGCAACTTCTTTGTGACTAAAAACTGATTCATAGTAGATTTGTTAGGTGACGGGGGAGGGGGCAACCTACTCTCTGCCCCCCCCCGGGTTCAGTTGGCCTCCTAATTGCAATATGAATCGTCTAGGGAGTGCGGAGAGCGTATGGCTGCTGATGTTTGTTGTTTTCTTCTTTGAATGCAAACATCGCCAACCAGTTATAATTGAAATGTCAGATCTTCTTTCACAATTCAATACGTTATAGTGAGTAGAGCGACTGTATTTTCGAAAGACCTGGTACATGCAACATTCCTTTTAATAAATTAGATAAGGCTAGTTATATATAGGATTGCCATATTTTTTCACGGACCAACCGGGAAAGTTCTGTTTTTTTTACTTTAGGTTTAGGGATGTCGGTTCCGGGGTGGGGGGGGGGTATGAAAACAGTAATGTAAAAAACACTAAAAATATAGAATAGATTATCTTTGTTATTTATTCATAATGGTACACAAACATGATATTTTTACAAAACAAAACAGTTTTCTACTTGTTGTACCACTTGTATTTTTCTCAATAAGTCCTTCTCTTTCTTCTTCTCTGCTGCCGACTTCTTTAAATTTGTATTACGGTGTTACTTACCAAAATGTTACTGATCACACAAGAGCAGATTAATCATTCTCTGATCTAATAATTTTGCTCAATTATTTCCAAGAAACTGTGCCCTGAATCTAAACCGGGACAATTTCAACAACCGGGCGAGACACCGGGACAACCCTGTATATCCGGGACTGTCCCGGTGAAACCGGGACGTATGGCAAGTCTAGTTATTACTCTACATGTGTTGTCATGGGTACATTTCTCTACCTGTGTTGTCATGGGTACATTTCTCTACCTGTGTTGTCATGGGTACATTTCTCTACCTGTGTTGTCATGGGTACATTTCTTTTGCAGTATAATTTTTGTTGTATATAGTTGTATATATTATTTTTTATTATTATTTCTTCTGTGGATCTTCTGCATATGGGAAGGTGTATATCAATTGTAGCATATTCAGTCTCTTCGGGATTGTATTATATTTCTAGTATATTAATTACATGTCCACAGATATGTGTGAGATGTAACACATACAGACAGTTGTAAATCACTGAGTAGAAATAGTTAATTAATATATATATATATTTATAATCACTGTAAATATGAAATACACATAATATAGTAGAGTGAATGCTGATATGAATAACGTCCTGCCATTATGAATCTCTGTCGTCGTTTGTATTTTTCTCGACTGCCAATATCTACTTCCTTAATTGGCCAATTAATTAAACTAACTAAATTTCTAGGGCAAATAGAATTATTACATGTGTCATATTTTGAATTACTGGACTGAATGTTAAATACTTTAAGTGTTATTGAAATGTTTATTATCAAATTAAATATTAGGTATATATAAGCTCTAGCGGCCATTATTAGAGCTCCAGAGGTCTTTTATTAATCTTCTAGGGTCACACTGAGGTCATGTGGTTTGACCGATGTACCTATTGGCGCCGTCTCGTGATAGACCTGAGTATATGTCAAAAATATGCTACAATTTAGGTTAATTTAAATATCATTGACAAATTAGCCGAGTTGTGTAAATAGATATATACTGACAATGAAAACTATTTTATGTAAATATACCCACTTACCATTCAACTATATAGTTGAATAAATATTCTGATAGAGTAATAAACTAGCGTAAAAAGACTTTCTAACTATTCAACAAAGTTGTGAACTAGTGTAAAAAAAGACATACTGACTATGTTACTAAATAATGTAAACAGGCGTCAAAAACTAATCAACAGATACAACAGACAAGTTAAAGCTAAACACAATTCTACCAGACGAGGATTACTTGGGGCTTGAGTACAAATTGTGGCAAATGTTGTGGATAAAACTGCCACCACCAGTTTTTTAGTGGAAATCGAAGTGGCTGTAACATTTCAACAAGACATATAACTACGTAGCACAACATCTTCAAGTTTGTTTACATTTGTTTAATTAGGGCCAGTGTTGATCTGGCTTGGGATGGGATATTTTTTTTTTTTAAAAGTGGCCAGGGGAAAACTTGCCAGGTTTGTGTAAAATTAGACCAGACAATCATTGATTCCACTTTAAGGTTTCCACCAGCCAGCTTATGCTATGGGTCATAGGTCACAGTTCACAGTTAGACGCAAGAGGAATGTGATAATTTAGAACTAATGTGTCTGTTCTAGTTTGTTTAATGTTTTCTTCATTGTTGAAAGTTGTATACTACTTCTAAAAGCAGAATGTAGTTGTACTATTACTTCTAAAAGCAGATTGGAGTTGTATTATTACTTCTAAATGCAGATTATAGTTGTATTATTACTTCTAAAAGCAGATTGGAGTTGAATTATTACTTCTAACAGTAGATTGTAGTTGTATTATTACTTCTAACAGCAGATGTTTGTTGTATTATTACTCCTAACAGAAAATTGTATTATTACTTCAAACAGTATATTGTAGTTGTATCAGCGAAGTAGCGTGGGTATCGGCCTCACAGGGCGGAAGACGATTTTGCCGCCCTCTCATTTAGGTATTTCAATTTAATCTATACATTTTTGCCGCTTCCCCCTAAAAAAGTAATAAAAAGTTCGCCCGTTGCGGACCGCACCCCCTAGGTACGCCACTGAGTTGTATTATTACTTCTAACAGTAGATTGTAGTTGTATTATTACTTCTAACAGTAGATTGTAGTTGTATTATTACTTCTAACAGTAGATTGTAGTTGTATTATTACTTCAAACAGTAGATTGTAGTTGTATTATTACTTCAAACAGTAGATTGTAGTTGTATTATTACTTCAAACAGTAGATTGTAGTTGTATTATTACTTCTAACAGTAGATTGTAGTTGTATAATTACTTCTAACAGTAGATTGTAGTTGTATTATTACTTCTAACAGTAGATTGTAATTGTATTATTACTTCTAACAGTAGATGTTAGTTGTATTATTACTCCTAACAGTAGATTGTAGTTGTATTATTACTCCTAACAGTAGATTGTAGTTGTATTATTACTCCTAACAGTAGATTGTAGTTGTATTATTACTCCTAACAGTAGATTGTAGTTGTATTATTACTTCTAACAGTAGATGTTAGTTGTATTCAGGCTTGCGGAGCCGCCAATTTTTTTTCCGGCTCTGGCTCCCACAAATTTGACGGCTCCGGCTCCGGCACGGCTCCGGCTCCCTATTAAGATAGTATCACACGAGACAAAAATTTTTGTAATTGCGCCACGCAAACATGCCGCTGATAAAAAGTTATGCCCATTTTTCCGTGTTCACCCCCATAGTCAGGAACTTGAAAAATATACGCATGTCGGTTTTACTAAAAACAAACCATTTCAGTGCACCCAGAATCATATCATTATTTTCGACCGAGGTTTCACTAG
Organism: Bulinus truncatus; assembly: GCA_021962125.1. Lineage (NCBI taxonomy): Eukaryota > Metazoa > Mollusca > Gastropoda > Planorbidae > Bulinus > Bulinus truncatus. Next base: position 2,367,636 of record JAGDYQ010000038.1, on the reverse strand, counting down.
TCGCCATTTTCATAAGTAATAATGATCAAATTAGCGAATAGTAAAACATTATTTAAAATATTTTTAAGACTTCAGTATTTATATTTATTATTTATAAATTCGAAGTGACAATTCGGACCCGGGTACCAATGAACTCCGATTTTTATTCGGACTACGTCCCAATAAAGTCTGATTGTTATTCGGACCCGTGGCAAATATGCACTTAGCTTAGCTATACATTAACTTTATTATTGTTTTTTTTATAATTGTTTGAATGTATGATTTATTATTAACTTTATTATTGTTTTTTTTATAATTGTTTGAATGTATGATTTAATTGTTACTTAGTGTCTATAGTTCCCCTAAGCGGACTCTGTATTATTATTTTTTCGGGTTCCGTCTAATAAAGTTTAAATATAGCTAAGCTTAGTGCATATTTGCCACGGGTCCGAATAACAGTCGGATTTTATGGGGACCCGGGTCCGTATAGCCACAGCCTTATAAATTTATCTACTCTATTTCAGATATTCCGTTTATAATAAAATTGTTAAATACAGAAAGTGACCATTTTGTTTTTAGTCTATTACAAATTCGCGGTAGCCCCGTCGCGTGAAAATTCTACAGCAGGGGCCAGGCATTCTACAACAGGGGCCAGGCAATAGCAGGGGGGCAGGTAATACATTTTACTAAGTAGAGCAAATAAGCAGAGGGGAAGAGATAAAACGCAAGGGGGACCAGGCCTCCCTGCCCCCCCCCCCGCACGCTACGGGCCTGATTCGCGGTCAAATAATAATACGAAATGACGCGTTCTATTTGTCGTCGTATCAAAAATTTATTTTAAATGATTGATACAATTATTCTATGAAATAAAACTGTTTTAACTTTATATATAACAAAATAACATGCTATTAAAAAAATTTCGGAGGGTAAACAAGATTTAAAACGAACACAAAACGATTCCCCATTAAAGATTTCTTGTAATGATGTGCGTGCACGCTATCATTTTAACGCTGTTACTGTTGTGGCGTTCGTAAAAATGACATTTCAAATTGTAGGAGGCAAACAATCAGACAAATTTGGAATTTTAAAGCTAAAAAAAAAAATTCTGCTGTAATTAAAAAGCATTTGGGAGCCATGGAGCCGCCAGATTTTTTCGGCTCCGGCTCCAGCAAAAAGTAGCGGCTTCCGGCTCCTCGGCTCCGGCTCCGCAAGCCTGGTTGTATTATTACTTATAATAGTAGATTGCTTGACAGCAGATAAAAGTTTGTATAGAAATGATAAGGGAACTATTGCCATATTGTATAATGCATGGGGGGGTGTGGTTCTGTTTTTGTTATAATTAGTTATCTGTGTAGGGGTGCTGGCAGGTAATGACTATTACATATTACACATTCTATATTAATTTATTCAGAAATGATACAGTTTCTAGATCTATAAAATTTCTTTCGAAAGTTGAGGATATGTCTTTTATAGTATTACATGCATCGGAGATTACGTTTTATATAGTTTTACTTGGGAAAGGGAGTACTCATTGTCGATTATATTGCGTTAAATTAGATGTCATGTGAATTCACTTATTAAAACTTTGGACTAGCATTCTTTTGTTGGATTTTTGTTGGTGTTATTTTTACGGTGCTTTTTCTATCGACACTCAAAACATTATATTATGTACATTAAAAAAAAAGGTTTTATTTTTTTTAAATTACATGTTAATTTAACAATGTCATCTAATGTCACTTGACAAAGACCAGTGGCATTTAGGTGAGTGCAAGGACGTTAACTTGTGTCAGGAATTTATTGCGAATCGTTGACCCTTTAACCGATGTCTAGCCAACACAAATATATCCAAATTAGGTCATCAAAAGCTGTATTCATACACTGTTATCGCAGACGACCTTAAGGCGATCAATGCCCGGATATGGCAGAAGTGACTAAATGTGTTTTCACATAATTCGCCTTATTTCTATTATGTGTCTCTGTTATTTTGTCCTCAGTTTAAACTGATTCGTAGAATGGACATTTTTTTCTTAGAAAAAACACAACCGAACAAAAAAAAAAAAACACTGGAACTTAAAGAGGTCACCTATAAAAATAAACAGAACAGGTCATAACAACTTAATTCTTCCCATCCCACCGTTTATACCACAGGAAAATGTTCTTTATTATTTTTGCTTCTTTTAACTTCATACATTTCCCAACAAAATCCAGTTGAACAGAATTAAAATATTTACGTTCTTTTTTATTTCAGACTGCATTTTCCTAACTTATTTACACTCAAGTTTTATAGATGTTGTGTTTCTCTAAGGGCTTTTTTCAAATCTTTTCATGAAATTTGACATCAAAAATATTCTTCTCAATAGAATGACATTTTCTGTACTGAATGAAATCATTGTACTTATTAATTCTGTCATGTAAGCAGCTCGCTCTACCTGAAACCGTGTCACGGACGTCACCTTGAGATGCCAACCTAGATAATTTTACCTTCTTTAACAATATGCATATATTTTCTTTTATTTTCTACAAAAAATATTTTCGTCTTTTTTTATTTTTCCTCTAAAGAATTTTTTGTAAATTATTTATGTCCAGGGAGTTTATGTTTCCACATTAACATTTTTTTTTAAAATAATTTTTAAGCAAAAAAAAAAAAAATAATAAAAATTACAAAAACAAACATTTTATGCCCCATGTTATCAGTTTAATTTCGTATGGTCATGTAATGTGTACTGAAATTTAATTGAAGTAAAAATAAAATTCTTCATGGGAAGTAATAAACAAATCACTTGATTTACAATTGATTCTAATTTACAAGAGTGTTGCTATTGAGGAAATACTGTCACATGACCATCAGCTATTTTTATCTGTGGCTCTTTACTTTAACATCAGAAGAAGGCATAATTCAGTTTAAAAAAAAGGGGAAACTAATCTAACACGCTTTGTTTATTAGGGGGAAACCCCACTAACTAATTGCACTATCCGGTGAAATCCGGTTCCGCCGGATTTACATGTATCCGGAATAACCAGATTCCGGAATCCGGAAAATACCGGATTTCTGAATTTGCCAGATTTTTTGACTCACCGGATCATAATCTGAAATAAAAGTAATTCTCTTTCCCGAATTCCACACGATCACGATACATTAATCGATTGCTTCGAGCGTTGAGCTTGTTTAATGTTTTGAACATACCAGAGGCTAGAGTCAGCACCGCTAATAGTGGCCAATCGGCCCAATCCCATACATGATAGTGCGGGGATGAGTAATTATTATTCGTGACGTCATCTTAACCGCAATCACCAATGACGTTGTAACAGAAATAATAAGCAACTATACTGCCCAAGCACCTGGCCGCCAGCCCGCCACCTTCACAACAAAATAAATAACAGAAATTAATGGTTTTTGATAAATTCAACATTTAAGTTATTTAGATTTCTGTGAGAGATGGAAAAGATGTCTTCTTTGTTATTAAATTAAAATGAATCACCCACGATATTTCCTGTTGAAAAAATAGTTCAAATATAAATATTAAATATTGTAAAATGAAAAATAGAATATTTTCTTTTCTGAAATTTCCGTGAAGAAACACTAATTCTCTAACACTAATTAATATAAGAAGTCACTGAGTTGGTAATCTAACCCTAACCCTAACGTAACGTCTTCCATTAAAAGCAATTCCTTCCCAATTTTTTTTATTTTTTAATTCTATTTTATAATAAAGGCTATTATAATTCTATTTAAATAAGGAATTAAAAGTCAAATATGCTTTAAAAAAATTTACCGTAATTTTTATTCATATTTCGATTTATATTATCGTTCACTCAATTGTTAAAAATACGTATCATTTTTGAGTAAAAATTAACATTACGTAAGCTCTCTAGTATAAATTTAAAGGTCTTTGGTGATCTCTATGTCACCAAGCCATCTTCGGCGATTCTCGCTTGCGCTATGATCTGTGCTCTTTAGTTTAAACGACGGTATGACTTAGCCGCGGCCCGCGGCGCTCAGCTGTGATTGTGTGACATCACTGGAATGTGTACATTATTTGCCTGTAGACTTGGAGTAGCTTAACACTGTTAACAAACTAATAGTCATTAGTTAGTTATCAACATCATATTCTTACTTCTTTAGGCTTGAATAATGGCTTTGTCAAATGCCAATTGAATTCATTAAAATTTGTATTTCAATTTTCGAACTTGTAAAGTACAGAAATACAGTATTATTGTTCTCAATTCCATTCAATCTTGTTATTTGTTTTTTCAATTAATTATCCATTTCAATACACATCATAAACTATGAACATTTGAACAATAACAATAAGCAAAAAGCATCCATCATCCAATGAGCCAATGACTAGACGGGATGAGTCTGACTTTCTCCTCAGATTCAAAACAATTAGTGCACTACAATAGTTAAAAATTACACTGCCAAGTGGCAAGTGCCAAAGTAATGAAAGTAATAGACTAATAGTAAAGTTGTTTTCCTTTGACCTTGCAGCGAGTTAGAACTTAACAGCGAGTTTAGTTACAAATGGATAATAACTTATTATCAATCTGCGTTATATTATGATTTCAGTGATTTCTGAATAATTTCTATTTTCTAATTTATTTCAAAGTTCTTCACTTCCAACTTCCAATCAGCCAATGTCATTTAGCCATTTAGGCCAACTGTTCAGAAGGCATCCAAACCCTCAGATTTACCGGTATCTGCAAAGTACCAAAATCCGGAATAATAATCCGGATCCGGTACCGGATCCGGCGGATTTCGCATAAGAAAATCCGGATTCGGATCCGGTTGGAAAAAACGGATCCGGCACACCCCTAGTCTTAATCCAACACATGTATTGATATTTTCACTATAAGTCATGGTTCTTGTCACAGGCTAGAAGAGGGGACTCGTAAAGAATCCGTTAAATTCGGCCACGCTGTTCGTAAGGCCGGCCCTGTTAGTTAGTGTATATATATGTATATATATATATATATATATATATATATATATATATATATATATATATATATATATATATATAAGATAAGACATACAATATGGTTTTGCCAGAGTGCTACTCTTCTATCAAAGATAGATATGTTTCAGACATATTATATATATATATATATATATATATATATATATATATATGTGTGTGTGTGTGTGTGTGTGTGTGTGTGTGTGTGTATAATTATATCGTTAATTTCAGTTTTCTTACTAAAATAAATAAATAAATAAATAAAACGAAAAATTAAAAAGACCTTTAGATTTTAAGAAAGGTTAAAAGAAATCTCCAAATAAATAATATTTTAAAAGACATTTTCTGAGCTCATTTAGTCATTTTATTATTTCCATCAAGGATGAGCTAAAAAATTCAAATATGTCGCAAACTGAAACATCATAATTTACATTTTTTTTTGTTTCTCTCTCTTTTTTTCTTCCAGCCCCCCCCCCCCATCCACACACCTCCTCCACGCCCTCCACTTCCTTTTTAAGTCCATGGCCAGATAAAAAAAAAACATTCTGTGAGGCCAAAAAAAAAATAACGATAATTTCTGTCAATAATTGTCAGCTGTTAAAGAAAAATGATGTGTGCATTGAACTGTTTTCTACCTGACACTAAGTCAGCTACGAACTCAGCAAACCGTTATTATATATGGACGTAGTTGGTTCTGGGAAGAACCAGTTACAACAAAAAGATAAACAGATAGACAGAAACGTGGCGAGGTCTCTCTTTATTCGGGGTCCGAATAGAAGTGTATCCTTGTGTGTCCAAGATGAATGGGCTCCCATATATATAATAGACAGGGTATATCTCATATAGAATAGACATGTTATATCTCATATAGAATAGACAGGGTTTATCTCACATACAATAGACAGAGTATATCTCATATAGAATAGACGGAGTATATCTCATATAGAAAAGACAGGGTATATCTCATATAGAGTAGACAGAGTATATCTCATATAGAATAGATATGGTATATCTCATATATAATAGTTTGAGTACATCTCATATAGAAAAGACAGAGTATATCTGCTTACAGTCTTGTGGTATTAATTGTTTACGTCTTATGTGTGGACAGCTTTGTGACAGACTAATGTACAAGGAAGAGAAACTGTATCTCATGCTCTCAAAGATCTGTCATATTTGTTCTATAATTATGGGACCATTAACAAACTGGGCATCACACTATGTATATTTAAAGGAAAAAGAGATCATTTGGACGGAATAACATTGTGACAGAGTATTGTGACATATTTATAAAGAATTAGTGTTAATTGACAATGCCAATGAAATTAGATATCTAAAACTCCAATGAACATCTGTCAAACCCCATTAAATTGATTGTGTTAACATTAGGAAATAAAACGATGTTTACGTCTTTAATTCTCAATTATAGATGACTTTTTTTTCAATTTAAAATATTTTTACTGTTTTCTAATTCGTAAGTGTTTAATTGTAACAAACATCTAGTGGCAGTTGGGGTGTGTGTGTGTAAGGGGGGGGGGATAGAGATCTACAAATGAGCCGTCTGTATGTTACATTTCGTATTTTTGTTACCAGTGAATGTCAAGACTAAGTCCCTATTGTGTAATTTGACATAATGTTCTACAATTAAATCTTTTAATGATTTAATGATTTAATGATTTGCTCCGGATCTCATGGAGAGGGTTGGGGGTGGGGGGGGGGGGTAAAAAAATCCAACACTTCTCATAATTTTTTACTAAAATAAGTATATTTTACCATCATTACATCTTTACCTGTCTATGAACAATACTATAAAATAGATACACGATAGTCGTCCCGCTTGTAGCATACACCGCCTTATCAATCAATATAAGTACTGTAATTATTTTTTTTTAAAGCAATGAAACAAAATAACTGGCAGACATACATGATATGCAAAGTTAAACTTTGACTTATCATGTGCAGACTTTATGGTCACTATCTGGTACCTTCCAGCAACTTGTTTTTAATTTTGTTGTTTACAGATGTTTAGTTAATTCTTTGGATGTTTTGATTCTCGGTGAGCTTCCAGACTTAATTTTCTCTTTATTGGTTAGATATATTGTAATGCCTTTTTTTAAGATCAGGATTTTTTTCTTTGAATTGTAATTTTTTTCTTTGAATTGTAATTTTTTTCTTTGAATTGTAATTTATTTCATTCAGTTTCTAACAAACATATTTCGGGGGGGGGGGGTGTTTTAATTTGCATTGCTTTTTTTTTTGGTTCATTTTGTGTCTACAACACTCTTGCTGTGAAGCATCTTGACCCACTTTAAACAACACGCTTGCTTTGACTATAGTGTTTTTTTTCCGCTGTCGCGAGTTGTCGACTTATTCGGGAATTCCACAATCTATAAATAGTCTTGCGTCTTGAAGTTGTGAAAAATATATATAGAATAATATAGATTATTTGTGGTGAAATATATTGCCTAAAGATACCTTAATACCTTCTTTGTACCAACTTTATATTGGCGGACATGGGATTAACAGTTGATTCATAGCATTATGACTTAATAACAGTGGTCATTAACAGTGGTCAATATCAGTGGTCAATAGCATGGTAAAAACAGTGGTCAATAGTAGTAACAGAGGTCAATAACAGTGTTCATTAGCATTGGTCCATAACATTGGTCAATAACAGTGGTCAATAGCAGTGGTCAGTAACAGTGGTCATTAGCAGTGGTCAGTAACAGTGGTCAATAAAAGTGGTCAATAACAGTGGTCAATAGCAGTGGTCAGTAACAGTGGTCAATAACAGTGGTCAATAACGGTGTTCAATAACAAAGGTTTGGAAGGTTTCTGCAAAAGTTATGCAGCGGCGACAGGCGCCGTACTAGCAAAGGGCGCCAAAAGAATGATCTAAATTTTTTGTACTTTCCCAATTTGGGAGAAGGAGGAGGTCGCAAAAAATGTAACTTGCACATGGCGCCACAAGAGCTAGCTAAGGCCCTGTTTACTAAGTATAAATATTATCTACTGGGAAGGGTGGGGGTAATATTTATCCAGCGAAAATTATTTTTTTTTAGATTTCATTAAAATTATATTGAATGGGGAGGGGGGTAGAGGGTGGCGATGGTCGTACGATGAAGGGCACGCGCATGTCAACGAGAAGAACACGGGTTAGATCCTCCACTGGGAAACATATGACGGTTACATTTAAGTCCTGGTGGAAGTTTCACTAAGGCCGTTACACACTTTGACAGAGTGGGTATAAGAATAGGGTACTACTCAAATAACCCTTTTTTAGAGTTTACATGGTATTAAGATGAATGTCTTATTCTTGGTGGGACTTTTAGAAACAATGAATTATTTAGTGTACATTTAATTAAACTTTTCAAACTATCGAAAGGCCATCTAGATAGACTGACAAACAAAAAAAGACAGAGTACTTTTGGTGAACACTTTACCAGACATGACTGTGGCGTGTTGAACAAAAGATTTTTGTTTTAGCTTCAGTGCAGATGGTGGTTTATCTTTGGCTCTTGACAATCTCCATCCACCGGGTACCGTGTGAACGTAGACCCTACCTAAGATATTTTTCAGTTGATAAGTGTACCCTACGGGGGTCTTTCAGTGGGGGGCTTCTGTCATGTGTTCGAGTTGCACCCTCAAGATGGCGGCCTTGGTTACTAAAAATAAAAAAAACCAAATAACGACACACAACTACTATGACTTAAGTAAACATAGCCAACAGTTTATAGCAGTAATGATAAAATACGAAAACGGCAGGCGTCTACTGTTGTCAAGTTGATATGGAAGGCTCATGCTAGAAATGTGGGATTGGAAGTGAACTTTATAACAAGAAAGTCATCACAGAAAAAGATTTCAACAGACAAACGAAAATACCGATGTCTTGAATGTTAAAAAAAAAACAAGTCCAGACTATGGTGTTAATTATTTGCAATCAATGTAAACACGCTGGAGGAGTGAAGTTCACATGTTGAAATAAACAGTTAACTGTCTGGCTGGCTAAGTCTTATTTTAAATTGTCTTCTGTTATAACATTGCCTTATGTGATAACTATCTTTACTTTGGTACGCTGGTATCTACTTCTTTTAAAATTTACATTTAGTCTGATGGTCTTACTGCCCAGGAGAGGTTTAAGAATGGGGCCGTTTAGAAGTTAGGGCTCAAGGCACAGAAAACTATCACCGGCCCCCTTTATTGGAACGAAGACAAAGAAAATAAAATAGCGAATGTCAAATTGTAGATTGCGGGGCCGTTTAGAAGTTGGGGGCTCAACTCACTTGCCCGGTTGGTCCATTTGTGAGAGATTTAATGAATGTGTGTTGTGAGTGATTTAATGATTGTGTGTAGTGAGTGATTTAATGATTGTGTGTTGTGAGAGATTTACTGATTGTGTGTAGTGAGTGATTTAATGATTGTGTGTTGTGAGAGATTTACTGATTGTGTGTTGTGAGTGATTTAATGATTATATGTTGTGAGAGATTTAATGAATGTGTGTTGTGAGTGATTAAATGATTGTGTGTAGTGAGTGATTTAATGATTGTGTGTTGTGAGAGATTTACTAATTGTGTGTAGTGAGTGATTTAATGATTGTGTGTTTGAGAGATTTACTGATTGTGTGTTGTGAGTGATTTAATGATTGTGTGTAGGGAGTGATTTAATGATTGTGTGTTGTGAGTGATTTAATGATTATATGTTGTGAGAGATTTAATGTTTGTGTGTTGTGAGTGATTTAATGATTGTGTGTTGTGAGAGATATAATGATTGTGTTTTGTGAGAGATTTTATGATTGTGTGTTGTGAGAGATTTAATGATTGTGTGTTGTGAGAGATTTAATGATTATATGTTGTGAGAGATTTAATGAATGTGTGTTGTGAGTGATTAAATGATTGTGTGTAGTGAGTGATTTAATGATTGTGTGTTGTGAGAGATTTACTAATTGTGTGTAGTGAGTGATTTAATGATTGTGTGTTTGAGAGATTTACTGATTGTGTGTTGTGAGTGATTTAATGATTGTGTGTAGGGAGTGATTTAATGATTGTGTGTTGTGAGTGATTTAATGATTATATGTTGTGAGAGATTTAATGTTTGTGTGTTGTGAGTGATTTAATGATTGTGTGTTGTGAGAGATATAATGATTGTGTTTTGTGAGAGATTTTATGATTGTGTGTTGTGAGAGATTTAATGATTGTGTGTTGTGAGAGATTTAATGATTGTGTGTTGTGAGTGATTTAATGATTGTGTTTTGTGAGAGATTTAATGATTGTGTGTTGTGAGAGTTTTAATGATTGTGTGTTGTGAGAGGTTCAATGATTGTGTGTTGTGAGAGATTTAATGATTGCGTGTTGTGAGAGATTTAATGATTGTGTGTTGTGGGATATTCAATATTTAAATGAAATAATTGTTAACGGTTTCAAGTTATCACACGTCATAAATATCTTGACTTGTTACATACGATTGTTTTTATGTTGATATCAATAGTTATAATAACCAGATACGTCTGCGGGCCATCTCGGTCACAGGGCGCCGATCTAAGAAGTGGAAGCCTAAATAGTGTCGTTAAGTTTCTTTGAGTTTTTCAGATCTAAAGTAGGGCGCCTGACATCTGCACAGGGCGCCACAATAGTTAACAAGGGCGCTGGTAATTATTGTTAACTATAATCGAACTTGTACCATTCATCTTTATAATGGTCAAGTCTGTGTTTAATATGACAGTATCAGCATTGTAGCAAAAAATGTCATATGACAGTATCAGCAATGTGGCGATAATGTCATATGTCAGTATTAGCAGTGTAGCAATAATATCATTTGACAGTATCAGCAGTGTAGCAATTATATCATATGTCAGTATTAGCAGTGTAGCAATAATATCATATGAGAGTATCACCATTGTAGCAATAATATCATGTGACAGTATCACCATTGTAGCAATAATATCATTTGACAGTATCAACATTGTAGCAATTATATTATTATGACAGTATCAGCAGTGCAGCTATAATATTATATTCTAAGAAGTTCTCCTTGTGTGTTTGTTGGTATTAGAACCTGTAATAATTATTGTTCAGTCATGATTTTACTCATTGGGCCTAATGGTATTGATATGATTGTACCAACATGTTTTTTTTCTGCAAAAAAAGTCAAAATACTAATACCAATGATTTAAGATTCGAATGTATGTGCTACTTTCAATGAGTGCTACAATCATTTATTATTATTCTAATAATAATGCGAATGAGTTAAAAAGATGAAATGACTACAGTTAACGAAACAAAAAACATCATTACCACTGTTAATGAATGGCCAAATGAAATACTAGTACTTATTATTGCCAGTGGCGCAACCAGCAAAAAATGCTAGGGGGGGGGCTCACATATATAAAAAAGATAGTTTATATAGTAAAATATGTATGATGATTTGGTCTGGGGGGAGGGGTTGAGCCCCCCCGCCCTTCCCCCCCCCGGTTGCGCAACTGCTTATTGCAATCAGTGAATTTCTTCATGTTTGTGTTTTGATGCACCATTGTATGCCCAATGTATTTATAGACTGTCTTTAGATCAGTTCACTCTACACTTTGATGTAAAAGTAGACATCGTGATTTATCTGCCCTGTCAGGTCTAACTGTCTTCAGTTTTCATCAGCATGTCGTGACCAGAGGTCATCGGAACAACATACTGGACATTATTTAAATGACCCAAAGTGACAGTAATGGACCGGAAGACCGCGGACATTATTTAAAGAACTTCAAGTGAATATACCAGACATGGTACTGAATTCTATCTGACCAATCAAAGTATTTCTGTCTAAACTAAACGGTAGCGGAATCTCTTTTTTCTTAAAGGACCAAATGCATTAAATCAGAAAAGTTCATTTTAGCAATTCACTACCTTACGAATTTAAATTCACATTTGTGTCGTTTTAGTTAAACGTTCTGATGTTTCTCTTTAAATTCTATCTATCTATCTATCTATCTATCTATCTATCTATCTATCTATCTATCTATCTATCTATCTATCTATCTATCTATCTATCTATCTATCTATCTATCTATCTATCTAGAGAGTTTATATTTAAACAAGTCTGTCTTATTGAGTCTGATTTAGTCAAACACCAAGCAAATATAGATGCATACCGTAGATTAACTTAGGGGATTTATTACTTTTTTAGTGTTTTGATATCTTTAGGTGTTAAATAAAATACAGAACAAAACTAAAATATCTGAAACAAAAAAAATAAAAATTATTTTGCTCTGTTTGTAGGTCGAACCAGTTGAAAAGTGATATTTGACGTTTTAATCTATTTCGTTCATGTAATATTGTTCTCTTCTTAGGTATAATTTTCTCCTTCTTGTAAGCCAGGTCGCAAAAAATTCAAACAACACCTTAATAACTTAGACAAATATCATTAAAATAGTCACAAAATACTGCAGAGAGGTTCTTTAGTTTTCACGTATGGCCTTTTTTTTTTTTTGGGAGTGTTAGCAATGGTAAATATGTGGCCCCCAAGACAAGGATGAATGTGAGAACCCTTAGACAATGCTGCATGCAGCCCCCAGACAATGCTGCATGCAGCCCCCAGACAATGCTACATGCAGCCCCCAGATAATGCTGCATGCAGCCCCCAGACAATGCTGCATGCAGCCCCCAGATAATGCTCCATGCAGCCCCCAGATAATGCTGCATGCAGCCCCCAGACAATGCTACATGCAGCCCCCAGACAATGCTGCATGTAGCCCCTAGACAATGCTGCATGCAGCCCCCAGACAATGCTGCATGCAGCCCCCAGACAATGCTGCATGCAGCCCCCAGACAATGCTACATGCAGCCCCCAGACAATGTTGCATGTAGCCCCCAGACAATGCTGCATGTAGCCCCCCCCAGACAATGGTACATATGTGTCCCTTAGACAATGGTGTATTTTGCTCCTAGACACTGGTTCCTGTGTGGTCCCTAGACACTGGTGCCTGTGTGGCCCCAGTAGACAATGGTGCATGTGTGGCCCTTATACTATGGTGCATGGGTGGCCCTTATACTATGGTGCATGGGTGGCCCCTGGACAATGGTGCATGGGTGGCCCTAAGACAATATTTAATTCTTATAATCATTTGAGAATTTTGCCCCCCTCCGAAACAACATTCATTATTAGGGGCACATGACAAGGACTGACTTTTATTGAGGCTGTCAAATTTAAAAAGCCAATGGCTACCCCTTTAGATCCAGTGGTCCCAGACCCAGTCTTGCTAACTGTTAGAAATGCTCGGAAAAACAGAATTACAAATTATATTTCTTCATGTATCACTTAAACAAAAATGTGCCTGCTCAAAATACTTACATATTACGAAACAAGAAGAGTCAGCTACCCTGTAGCTACAAATGTGGGGATTACAAATATGTTTATAAATAAATACACATAAACATGTTTGAATTTCGTTTTTGTTTTCTCTGCAGAAAAATGAAGTTATGTAATAAGCTTGTGATTGTTGTTCTAATTTTACAGTAGAAATATGAAGTTCTTTAATCGCCTATGATTGTGGTTTTATTTTCATTTATTTATCATCGTTCAATGACACCCAGTTTTTATCTCACCCTTGCGTTACATCTCTAACGTCCCCTGCCTTTCAAACTCAGCGAGAATTATCTCAGCATGAAACAAAGTCAGCCAGCAGATGCTTCCCTTCATGAACCCGTGGCCGAGGGCAGAATCTCGTGTCCATATTATTCACATACTCACGCACTTGTTCCATTCCGAAACCTGCGACGGAACAGGATACATTTTGAAGACACTGCCCGTAGTTATCCCAGTGAATTTATTGTGGTGTAGACAATTATTAACGAACTAATGTTTGCAGAAAATTGTTTGTTTTATCACAAAATCTAAAATTGTGGAATGTATTTATTTCAGATGTGTTAGCTGTGACTTTTGTAGTAGTTATTAATAAAAATTCGATTAGTAAAATCGTTTTAGAAATATTTTATTTAAATTTCGTGAATTTTTCAAGAAGTGAATCATTCGATAAAATGTGTACGATTATTTACTTTTGATCACATGACTTATTGACTGTCGACATACAGGTACACTTAGTTCTGTTGACTTCGAGTGTTGTTACAACTACACATAAAGTTTAATTTACCAGTAATCCGATGAAAACACAATTAACATTTATTCTTGATATTTGTAATTTGCTACTATTATTCGTTTTATCATCAGCTCGTAACTGTAAGTCAATTAAATATCATATCACTGTTACTCACAACGAAATATATCATATCACAGTCTCTCACTACCAAATATATCACAGTCTCTCACAACCAAATATATCACAGTCTCTCACAACCAAATATATAACAGTCTCTCACAACCAAATATATCATGTCACAGTCTCTCATAACCAAATATATCACAGTCTCTCACAACCAAATATATCATATCACAGTCGCCCACAACCAAATATATCATATCACAGTCTCTCACAACCAAATATATCATATCACAGTCTCTCACAACCAAATATATCATATCACAGTCTCTCACAATCAAATATATCATATCACAGTCTCTCACAACCAAATATATCATATCACAGTCTCTCACAACCAAATATATCATATCAGTCTCTCACAACCAAATATATCATATCAGTCTCTCACAACCAAATATATCATATCACAGTCTCTCACAACCAAATATATCATATCACAATCTCTCACAACCAAACAGTATACAGTGAATTATATGTCGAACTTATAAAGATAGTGAAACATATAGTACATTGTCATGTATAATTTAAGTTTATAATATATTTTAAAGTGAAATATGAAGTGCAAATATCAATTACAATATGAGCTTTTATATTGAAAACAGCCATTGCAATAAATTGCTCGGGTTAAGTGGAAACAAAATGTGAGTTACAAACAGTACAAATACATTTGTTTCTAAGTATCTACATTATAAAGCAGCTGTGTACTGGTTCATTCAAAATCCACTAACATATGAACAAAGTAACACAGTAGTCCCACAACAATGTTTACATTCTATTGTAGAAACCGAGTGTCCTTAGTTTCCTCTTAATCTGATATGCCAGACGTCAGTATGATATAGTCAAAGATGAAACTGCAACCTTCCATATAGATGAATGTTTAATCTACCTGTTGGGAGGTATATTTTAATCTACTTGTGGGAGGTATATTTTAATCTACCTGTGGGAGGTTTATTTTAATATACCCGTGGGAGGTATTTTCAACGCTAGGAGAAATGAAAAAAAAAAACAAAGAAAAAGAAGCAAGAGAAAAAAATATAAATGTATTTTATAATGACGTATATATGTAGTGAATAGAATGACGTATAAATATAGTGAACAGAAATGTATAACAGTGGTGAATAGAATGATGTATAACTGTGGTGAATAGAATGATGTCAACCGAATTCTATAAGATACGTGTGACATCAATCATGCATCAATCATGTATGAACAAGTATCAATCATATAATGTTTTTATTATTTTTTTTTAATTACCAATTTTCAAAAGTCTCGTTCTCTCCCACTCTCCCTCTCTCTCACTCTCCCTCTCTCTCACTCTCCCTCTCTCTCACTCTCCCTCTCTCCCACTCTCCCTCTCTCCCACTCTCCCTCTCTCCCACTCTCCCTCTCTCCCTCTCTCCCTCTCTCTCACTCTCCCTCTCTCCCTCTCTCCCTCTCTCTCACTCTCCCTCTCTCCCTCTCTCCCACTCTCACTCTCTCCCACTCTCGCTCTCTGTCACTCTCCCTCTCTCTCACTCTCACTCTCTCCCTCTCTCCCTCTCTCCCTCTCTCCCTCTCTCCCACTCTCCCTCTCTCCCACTCTCGCTCTCTCTCACTCTCCCTCTCTCCCTCTCTCTCACTCTCCCTCTCTCCCACTCTCGCTCTCTCCCACTCTCCCTCTCTCCCTCTCTCCCTCTCTCTCACTCTCCCTCTCTCCCTCTCTCCCACCCTCCCTCTCTCCCACTCTCCCTCTCTCCCACTCTCCCACTCTCCCTCTCTCTCACTCTCCCTCTCTCCCACTCTCCCTCTCTCCCACTCTCGCTCTCTCCCACTCTCCCACTCTCCCACTCTTCCTTTCCTCCTCTCTCCCTCTCTCTCACTCTCCTTCTCTCTCACTCTCCCTCTCTCTCACTCTCCCTCTCTCCCACTCTCCCTCTCTCCCACTCTCCCACTCTTCCTCTCTCCCACTCTCCCTCTCTCCCTCTCTCTCACTCTCCCTCTCTCCCACTCTCCCTCTCTCCCACTCTCCCTCTCTCCCACTCTCCCACTCTTCCTCTCTCTCACTCTCCCTCTCTCCCACTCTCCCACTCTCCCTCTCTCTCACTCTCCCTCTCTCTCACTCTCCCACTCTCCCTCTCTCCCACTCTCCCTCTCTCCCACTCTCCCTCTCACCCACTCTCCCACTCTCCCTCTCTCCCACTCTCCCTCTCTCCCTCTCTCCCACTCTCCCTCTCTCCCACTCTCCCTCTCTCTCTCACTCTCCCTCTCTCCCTCTCTCCCACTCTCCCTCTCTCCCTCTCTCCCACTCTCCCTCTCTCCCACTCTCCATCTCTTCCTCTCCAACTCTCCCTCTCTCCCTATCTCTGCGCATCTCTGTCCCTCATACGTCCCCCCTCTCTCTTTCCTTATCACTATCATCCTTCTCTCCCACTCTCTCCATCCTTCGGCTCTCTCATTACCCATCGCTTTCTATCCTTCCCTATAGCTTTATTTCTATCTCTATCCCTTCATCTTTACCTCCTCTTCCCTCTCCCTTTAATTATCCTGCCTAAAGCTCTTTTTCTTTCTTTATCTCTTCCTCCCTCCATATCTTTCTCTTTCCCTCTCTCCATCGATTTCTCTCCCTCCTATTATCTCTCCCCCCTCTCTCTCTCATCTCTTTACATCTCCCTCTCCGTTTCTTTAACTCCCCCCTCCGTCCTATTATCTCTCCCCTTCCCCCATCTCTCACCCCCTATCTCTCTCTCTACTTATGAAGCTAAATATGTATGCTAGTGTGGGCTATATACATATTGAAATTATTTTTTATCTCTCCTCTCGAAGTTTAAAAAAAAAACTAATACCTCATATTTACGTATAAAAAGGGTAGGCTAGCAGAGGTGTGCGGATCTTGAAATTTAGCGTCCGCGTCCGTCCGCGGATTTTTATCAATGATCCGCGTCCGCGTCCGCAGTCAGTCCGCGCGTCCGCATTGCTGAAGTTTAGCTGTTTAAATGAGTTGAAATTTTTTATGGTAACGCTAAAGAAGATCCGCGTCAGTCCGCGAGTCCGCAACTTAACCATACGAAGCGTCCGCTGTCAGTCCGCGGATTCGGAAAAGTCTGCAGATCTGCGTCCGCAAGCGGACGCGTCCGCTGTCTGCTCATCTCTGTAGGCTAGGTCTAAGTAACTAGAAACTGATGGGACTTGGTCTCTCGTCTTTTACAAATTAAAGCAATTAATGGTGTGCTGCTGCAGGCACTCATTGGCTGTCTGCTTTCATTAATACTTGTAGTATGTAGTTTAACCAACCAGAGTATGGCATGAAATTGTTCGGTTGCTAATGCCACTTACTCAACTAAAGCTGACAACCTCGCCTGAATTCTATTTACGTTTGTTTATAGCTTTGTTTATACAATCATGCGTCAATCATGTTATGTTGCTATTTGTAGTTTATACAATCATGCGTCAATCATGTTATGTTGATATTTGTTGTTTATACAATCATGCGTCAATCATGTTATGTTGATATTTGTTGTTTATACAATCATGCGTCAAACATGTTATGTTGCTATTTGTTGTTTATACAATCATGCGTCAATCATGTTATGTTGCTATTTGTTGTTTATACAATCATGCGTCAATCATGTTATGTTGCTATTTGTTGTTTATACAATCATGCTTCAATCATGTCATGTTGCTATTTGTTGTTTATACAATCATGCGTCAATCATGTTATGTTGCTATTTGTAGTTTATACAATCATGCGTCAATCATGTTATGTTGATATTTGTTGTTTATACAATCATGCGTCAATCATGTTATGTTGCTATTTGTTGTTTATACAATCATGCGTCAATCATGTTATGTTGCTATTTGTTGTTTATACAATCATGCTTCAATCATGTCATGTTGTTATTTGTTGTTTATACAATCATGCGTCAATCATGTTATGTTGCTATTTGTTGTTTATACAATCATGCGTCAATAATGTTATGTTGTTATTTGTAGTTTATACAATCATGCGTCAATCATGTTATGTTGCTATTTGTAGTTTATACAATCATGCGTCAATCATGTTATGTTGATATTTGTTGTTTATACAATCATGCGTCAATCATGTTATGTTGATATTTGTTGTTTATACAATCATGCGTCAATCATGTCATGTTGCTAATTGTATTTTATACAATCATGCGTCAATCACTGATGTTGCTAATTGTTGTTTATACAATCATGCGTCAATCATGTTATGTTGCTATTTGTTGTTTATATCTCTAGTTATATTACTGCCTCATTATGTTGAATTTACCTAATCTTGGAAGTCATGCGATCTGTTATTAGTGACAACTTTTAACTAACACCCGTAGAAGCAGACAGAGCTGAATCTATGAGTCTCATGTAAATAATACAGTTTATATCTATGAATAGAACTATCAGATTGATATCAGAGGCGAAGTTTTTGGAGGCTCACTGGGGGAGTTTGAGTCCTAAAGAGCCCTTCAGAAAAAATAGATCTGCACTTGTCTGTCTCTGTCTGTATAAAGAAACTCGTTATTTTCTTCTACACCCGAGGTCGCACATATCTGCTTCTATATTTCAATACCTATGAGAAGGTTGGACTGTACAGCTGATTGTCCCGGGCTCGATCTGCCATGAGAACCAATGGAAATTTTCAGGTCATGGTAAAAGTTTCCTTCATGTCTCCCGTCGTTTTTTACTTGACCTTTGCCCTATCGATTATTGTGAGGATGACAGAAAGGACTACAAAAAAAAAGCAGCACCATAGCGGTTTATTTGATTATCTATCTATCTATTTATCTATCTATTTATCTATCTATCTATTTATCTATATATCTATTTATCTATCTATCTATTTATCTTACAATCTATTTATCTTACAATCTATCTATATATCTTACAATCTGTCTATCTATCTACTCATCTACCTAATACGTGAAACTGTAGCCTGCATATTTTTCTCTATTTGTTTATAGCTCAAAGATATGACGTATGCATCTATCAATCTGTATCTCTGTCATCAATCAGATAACCAGTCTATCTATCTCTCTCTCTCTCTCTCTCTCTTCAAATAGATTGATTGTAAGGAATAAAATAATTTTCAAAAAAAAACAACATATTCCAATATGATCCAGTTCATCAAATATCATTATGAAAGTACTTGCGTGAGTTTGATCCCATTTTGTAAGCTCACTACTGTGAACTCTATGACCCCATTTCTGGGCCAGCCACATTCATCATCACTCAGTTAAGAGAGTGTACAACTGTACATTCATTCATAGACCCAACTAGGCACTGCTAGGTAAGTCTATTACACTCACTTTCTAATTAGGCCGGTACACTTGAAGCACCCTCTTGCTTAGTCACTTAAAGTTACCTTCCGTGGTTGCAATGTATCTATATAATCAGAATAGTCTAGTCAGACTAGAACAAAGTTACCTTCCGTGGTTGCAATGTATCTCTATAATCAGAATAGTCTAGTCAGACCAGAACAAAGTTACGTTCTGTGGTTGCAATGTATCTATATAATTAGAATAGTCTAGTCAGACTAGAACAAAGTTACGTTCTGTGGTTTGCAATGTATCTCTATAATCAGAATAGTGTAGTCAGACTAGAACAAAGTTACGTTCTGTGGTTGCAATGTATCTATATAATTAGAATAGTCTAGTCAGACTAGAAAAATATAATCAGATTTGTATGTGTATGCAGCACATAAAGAAGTGAACTATATATGTGTCAGGCAGATAAGACTGGTAAATAAAACTGTTTGGATCTAAACTAATCAGAGGCTGTATTTTAAATGCCAGACTCGACTACAATCTGCCCTGTTTTGTCTGGACGTTCTCCTGACACACACACACACACACACACACACACAAACACGCGCGCGCGCACGCCATGAAAGTTATATAATTTAAAAGAGCGCACAGAAAAAAGTCAAAGGTCTATTAACTCCATTTGCTTATATAATTAGAACTAGGCTTCATTTCCGGTCTTAATTTTGTTTTCTTCTCCTCGTCTAACTGGCGTGTGAGTAGACTTTTGATGGACCACCGGACAAATGTTCTGGTCAGATGTAATGGTACTGTAGGTATCAAAAAGGTCAGTCTTATATCTTATATCTGTATCAAGAAGTGTTTAACACTGACATATTATTTCAACCAACGTTAACTGAAGATTGCTCAGCATTGATTCAACAGATATTTAGTTTGACGTACATTGATTCAACAGATATTTAGTTTGACGTACATTGATTCAACAGATATTTAGTTTGACGTACATTGATTCAACAGATATTTAGTTTGACGTACATTGATTCAACAGATATTTAGTTTGACGTACATTGATTCAACAGATATTTAGTTTGACGTACATTGATTCAACAGATATTTAGTTTGACGTACATTGATTCAACAGATATTTAGTTTGACGTACATTGATTCAACAGATATTTAGTTTGACGTACATTGATTCAACAGATATTTAGTTTGACGTACATTGATTCAACAGATATTTAGTTTGACGTACATTGATTCAACAGATATTTAGTTTGACGTACATTGATTCAACAGATATTTAGTTTGACGTACATTGATTCAACAGATATTTAGTTTGACGTACATTGATTCAACAGATATTTAGTTTGACGTACATTGATTCAACAGATATTTAGTTTGACGTACATTGATTCAACAGATATTTAGTTTGACGTACATTGATTCAACAGATATTTAGTTTGACGTACATTGATTCAACAGATATTTAGTTTGACGTACATTGATTCAACAGATATTTAGTTTGACGTACATTGATTCAACAGATATTTAGTTTGACGTACATTGATTCAACAGATATTTAGTTTGACTTACATTGACCATGTAATAAATCAAAAGTGTGAACAATATTTATTCGCTTTCATTTATAATATGACCAACACCTGTTTAATAAATATGCTGAATGACCAACACTTTTTCATCTAACACGTAGAATGACCGACTAATGTTCACTTAGCATGTAGATTGACCAACATTCGTTCACTTAACATATAAAAATGATATACATTGGTTCACAGAGCAAGAAGATTGCTTCAGTGAATGTGCTATTTTCTCAAATAAAATCTTTAATTCTGTGTGTGATGAACTCAGCATCAAATTACCCGTGTAATATGGATGACGTACATTTAATTATTTGAATTCGATACATCGATACTATTCAGTAATAACAAAATGTTTCAACTTCCGACGTCGGAGATATTGGTGGCATTACTTTGTGTCTCAACTATAGTGGCTGTGGCTTCAGGTTTTTGTGTCGATGTTTATGAGACAGTCACAAAAGGTAAAATTTTTAAAATCTTGTTTCATTGACACATTGGTAACGTAATAGGGTTAGGATTAGTTTTGTAGTAGAGACTTTGATTTAACTTAATGTGTTTATAATAATGTTTTGTTTGTTTGTAAAAACATGTGTTTCTTTGTTATTGTTTTTTTTTTTTGGGGGGGGGAGGGGATTTTGAAGTCAATAATTTATATTGAAATAAGTTTTTCACTACAATGAGACGTATTTATTTTATGTCAAGCTCAAATTTAGTTGTTTTTTTTTACTTTGAACCACATACAATGATGCTTTATAAATATCTCAGTGTCAGACACAACTCAAGTTTAACATCGTTATTTAACTCAAATAATGTGTTTTGATTACACTATATATGCAAAATATATTCTCAGTGAAGATAGTTCTAAACCAGTGCTTCTCAAATTTTTTGAAGTCAAGCCACGGCCCCCCTTAGAACGCCAATCAATATGTCGCCCCCCCCCCCCCCCAGTTTTTATTTTTTTGGTTTAGATTGCTTAAATTTATAATTTTAAACTTCTAAATGCAAACTTTATTTTAAACATAAATTAATACCATTTACATACAATACATAAGGTTAATTGTATTTTATGTCACCACTTTGAGAAGCACTGTTCTAAATAACGACAGTGCAGATAGTTCTAAATAATGACAATGAGTTGTATACATATTACAAGGACGGTACGTCTACATAGTTACTGTAAGCTGTTGTATAGAGCACCATTAAAAACATTGTACAGCATACCTTTACTTTGTCACAGTGGGCTGTTTAGTTGATTACTATTTCAGACAAATATCTCAGCATACGTTTACATTGCCACTGCTGTCGGTTGTGTAAACTACCATCCCAACTGTCCTCATTGGTCGACTAGTTTCATATTAATGTAATGCCGCACTTGAAAGCATATATCGAATTACAGTTTTTAGAGCATTTTAGAAAAAAAAAATGCTCTATTGTCCCCGTTTTGTCTGTCTGTCTGTCCGTCATCACCCTAGATCTCAACAACCATAAGTCCTAGACCCATGATGTATATATCATTTTGTAGGTCTTGGCCTGCCATGTGTGCATCAAAAGTCCATTTCGCGATAGGACCTCTGAGGGCCGAAAAAGGGGGCTTATTAAGTACCGTTTTTACTATATAAGCTATATTAATAAAGGAGCGTCCTATATCTCAGCAACCATAAGTCCTAGACCCATGATGTATATGTCATTTTGTAGGTCTTGGCCTGCCATGTGTACATCAAAAGTCCATTTCGCGACCTGACCTCTGAGGGCCGAAAAAGGGGGCGTTTTAAGTACCGTTTTTTCTTATATTTTAAATATAAATAATAAAAGCTAATCAAAGGGGCTTAATCATTTCGCGATAGGACCTTTCAGGGTCGGGCTTCAGGGTTCATAAAGGGTTTATATATTATATATTATATATAGATTATAAGCTAAACAAAGGGGCGTAATCATTATTTATTTTTGTAACAGTTATTAAACATGACTTACTTCCCTCTCTATTTATACATAAAAATGCTCTTAAAAGTCCTGTTTTTACAGGCTTAATTTTTGCTTGTTTTTTTCATCTTTTAAGCTATGATGTATGACATATTTTAGTCTAGCATTTTTTGAATAGGCCAGAAAGAGCACACACACAAACACACACCTACAAACAAATACACACACCTACAAACTACAAACACACCTACAAACACACACAGACAAACACACACACCTACAAACATACACACACCTACAAACACACACACAAACACACACCTACAAAAACACACAACCTACAAACAAACACACACCTACAAACACACACACCAAAAGCAAACACACACACCTACAAACAAACACACACACCTACAAACATACACCTACAAACACACACCTACAAACATACACCTACAAACAGACACCTACAAACACACACCTACAAACACACACCTACAAACATACACCTAGAAACATACACCTACAAACATACACCTACAAACACACACCTACAAAATACACACACCTACAAACATACACCTACAAACACACACCTACAAACATACACCTACAAACATACACCTACAAACACAACCTGCAAACAAACACCTACAAACAGACACCTACAAACACACACCTACAAACATACACCTACAAACATAACCTACAAACATACACATACAAACACACACCTACAAACATACACCTACAAACACACACCTACAAACATACACACAGAGTGGTTCTAACGTGTTGGGGCCCTAGCCTAAGTTGTTGTTTTGTTTAGTTTTTTAAAGTTAGTTTGTATAGCTGTTGTTTTATTTGATCTATATTATGTTCACTTTGATGGAGTTGATCAAAACATTTCGTATACAAAGTCCATCCTAACTAACAGTCATTGATATAAAAGTTATCAAGTTTGTTTTAGGCCTACAAAAAAATTATCAGCATTTGAAAAAAATAAATGAACCAGTAGCTTTGACTACGTGTTTAAAATTGTAAGATTTGTCAACTATTTTGTCAACCTTTTTGTCAACCTTTTTGTCAACCTTTTTGTCAACCATTTTGTCAACCATTTCTTTAACCAATTTGTTAACTCTCTTCATGGCCTAAATATAGATTACGTTAAAACCAATTATACAACTAATCTAAACATATCTTCATGTGCATTTTTTTTTGTTTGAAAATAAACAGCCACCTAATTTCGGGCCCCCGAAATCACTGACAAACGGAGTTTCTCTGATCGCACTTCCGCCAATTCATTTCAGCCCGGGGGGCAACACAAAAAAATGTGTACAGTTCACCATTTATTGTTGCCGGCTGCTAGTAGCGTAGACCGAGAGACCTCACCCACGGGATTTCATTTCCCAACTAGAAAAACTCATTAAAGTAGGGAAAGGGTTAATCAAATTGGTACTTTTAGAATAACAGCTTTGAATCTTTTATTGGTTATGGTATTACATAGTCCCAGGTGGGGGTATTATCTCTGTAATGCCGACCCAAGGTAAGATGTTCGACTGTTTTGAATTAATAATGTTCATGACATCGTTGTAGGTGGTAAATAACATTGTTGAAGTTGGTAGATGACATTGTTGTAGGTGGTAGATGACATTGTTGTAGGCGGTAGATGACATTGTTGTATGCGGTAGATGACATTGTTGTAGGTGGTAGATGACACTGTTGTAGGCGGTAGATGACATTGTTGTAGGCGGTAGATGACATTTATGTAGGCGGTAGATGACATTGTTGTAGGCGGTAGATGACATTGTTGTAGGTGGTTGATGACATTGTTGTAGGCGGTAGATGACATCGTTGTAGGCGGTAGATGACATTGTTGAAGTTGGTAGATGACATTGTTGTAGGTGGTAGATGACATTATTGTAGGCGGTAGATGACATTGTTGTAGGCGGTAGATGACATTCTTGTAGGCGGTAGATGACATTGTTGTAGGCGGTAGATGACATTCTTGTAGGCGGTAGATGGCATTGTTGTAGGTGGTAGATGACATTGTAGTAGGTGGTAGATGACATTGTTGTAGGCGGTAGATGACATTGTTGTAGGTGGTAGATGACATTGTTGTAGGTGGTAGATGACATATTGTAGGTGGTAGATGACATATTGTAGGTGGTAGATGACATTGTTGTAGGTGGTTGATGACAATGTTGTAGGTGGTAGAAAGGAGACTGTTAGATTTAAATATAAACTTCAAGATAGATATGTAAAATCTTATCATTATTTCACAATGCCAATTCTAATAGTAAAACAAAATATATCTGACTTTATTTATTTCGGTTAAACTCAATATTTAACATTTGATCTAGTATTTTTAATAAGTGTTATAATGTATAATTTTAAGACTTTTCTTATTGACACACTGCAGTAATAATAAGACCGTGCCGTAAGTTCATTGTGACTTTTCTACATGAGCTTAGTAATCTTTTACTTAGACTGATTGAATTGTCTCTTCATATAATGACTAGGAGAATTTAATTCTAGAAATAGCCTGTGTCCCGCAATGCATGCTGGTGACTTAATTCATAGCCTGTGTGCCGCAATGCATGCTGGTGACTTAATTGATAGCCAGTGTGCCGCAATGCATACTGGTGACTTAAATGCACTCAGCCTGATTGAATCCAATCCATCTACTTTCATTTATCTTTCGCCTAGAATGTTAATTTTATTAGCGTCTCATTTCCGCGTCTACCTGCGGGGGTGGGGGTAAGGGTTAGTGGAAATTGCTGCTTTATGGAATCACTAGTGGAAATTGCTGCTTTATGGAATCACTAGTGGAAATTGCTGCTTTATGGAATCACTAGTGGAAATTGCTGCTTTATGGAATCACTAGTGGAAATTGCTGCTTTATGGAATCACTAGTGGAAATTGCTGCTTTATGGAATCACTAGTGGAAATTGCTGCTTTATGGAATCACTAGTGGAAATTGCTGCTTTATGGAATCACTAGTGGAAATTGCTGCTTTATGGAATCACTAGTGGAAATTGCTGCTTTATGGAATCACTAGTGGAAATTGCTACTTTATGGAATCGCTAGTGGAAAAGCCTGCTGAAGCAGACTGAACGAAATCCGACAGAATGGATAACAAAAAAATATACGAATTACTGCAATAGAAAAGAACATGTAGCCTTTATTGCCATGAACTGTGAACAGAAATAACAAAGATACGTATGAAATACAACGCATACACCACACGATATGAAAACTACCTGCGAGGGAGACTCAAAGTTACAATGCATACACCGCACTATATGAAAACTACCTGAGGGAGACACACGGGTTGTAATGATAGATAACACAAATGGTTTCAAGAATGTTTCCATATAACATGGGAGAATTGTGTCTTGCTATTCGCTTGCCTAGTCATACTATATATGAAAATAATTATGAATGGAACAGGGTCGAAGCGAGAGAATCTAGGGGGCCCTATATGGGCACACGGGGCTTCCCCCACCAAAAAACAATAACAACCAGAAAAGTTAATTTAAAATCAGATTACCGGATTACTAGCAGATTACTAGCAAACAGATTTCTAACAGATTACTAACAGATTACTAACAAACAGATTACTAACAGATTACTAACAGATTACTAACAAACAGATTACTAACAGATTACTAACTAACAGATTACTAACAGATTACTAACTAACAGATTACTAACAGATTACTAACTAACAGATTACTAACAGATTACCAACAGATTACTAACAAACAGATTACTAACAGATTACTAACAAACAGATTACTAATAGATTACTAACTAACATATTACTAACAGATTACTAACAGATTACTAACAAACAGATTACTAACAGATTACTAATAATTCGGGTCAGTTTTCCCGATCATGTTCCTCTCTATCTCGTTATGACTGCTGATTAGCATACACCATGTTTTATTACAACTGTTGTATTTTGTAAACACATGTAACAAGTCTCAATTTGATAGCCCGACTCAATCAACAGCTGACGAACCTTTATATATCCTCGCGGTTATATTTGTAATTAAATAAGTGGTTTAATAGTGAGTAAATAAATAACAACTATTTGCCTTTTTGTAATTTTGTGATAATGCCCATTAAGCTAACCAACCTGGAAAATAAAAAATGAAAATTGTACTGACCGTGCTACACAGTATGGCAGTGGTCCCCAAACCTCTCACCATACGGTACTGAGCCGCCCAGACACATTTAATGATTTCCTTATTTTTTTTTTCTTCACTGCGGTGTATTTCTCTCTGGAT
>JAGDYQ010000038.1:2172241-2339866 GCA_021962125.1 Bulinus truncatus | reverse complement strand
AATATCTAGAAACGTGTATAATTTAAAAAGAAAATATTTAAATACTTGAGAACCAATGGATAGAACGAGGTTGAATAAGATTTATTCCGTCTTGCTTACACAAGAATAGTTCTTACAAATGCGAATTATCTTTCTCCAATAGTAGTAAAAATATTAATAGTGAAGATACATCTATGATTTCTCGAACTTTAAATGTTTAGTTGTCAAGACAACTGATGTTAATTTCATTTTTTTTTTAATCTGCACTAATTAGAACCAGCCTAACTCATAATGTACATTTAGAAACTTACACCGAGTTTCATTAACAGGAAGATACTAATTTTCTCAAAAAATGTGTTTTACCGGTTAACAACATCCGGAAAATTCTGTAGTTGGACAATATTTAAAACAAATCGCCGAATTAAGGCTATGTCCTCAATGAAAAAACACAAGACATTAAACACTTGACATTATTAAACACTAGACATTAAACACTTGACATTAAAAACTAGACATTAAACACTAGACACTATTAAACACTAGACATTTAAAAACTAGACATTAAACACCAGACATTTAAAAACTAGACATTAAACACTAGACGTTAAAATCTAGCTATTTAAAATTATGATGAGTTAGTGGGAAAGTTTATCCACTTAATATAAATTGACAATGTTCTTTTATGAACTACCATGTGGCCCAAAATCTAAATTTCTAGCTGACTAGTTGACATACTTTCTTAACTAGGCGACATACTTTCTTAACTAGGCGACATACTTCCTTAACTAGGTGACAGTTTTTTTAACTAGGCGACATACTTTCTTAAATAGGAACATACTTTCTTAACTAGGCGACATACTTTCTTAACTAGTTGACATACTTTCTTAACTAGGCGACATACTTTCTGAACTAGGCGACATAGTTTCTCAACTGTGGGACTTAAATGTCACACAGTTAGATAATAAAAGTGATTTGACCTAATATATGATAGTTATTCTGATAATATTAATTTAAAAAAATACTTATAGTGGAATTATAGTGATTCAATAAAGATGTATAATTTCCCTTTCTTCAAAATATTAAAATATTTTTTTTTCTATTTGACCACAAATGAGAATAACACAAATAGTTTCAGTACTAACAAAAGAACTCGTCCGACCCTCGACCACTGAGTGACGTTCTATTCACGAGACAGTCTAAAAAACTAATTCAAATAAAAATGGTTGTAGATAAATAACAACTGTGTGTCCAATGGTAGCAGTAGTTTTAGATTCAATTAGAAGTAGAGGGGGGGGGGGGGTAAACGAGATGTTCCCCCGATCTCCCTCCCAAATATTTAGACGGACTACACTTTACGTCTCTGTGGACAACCGGACATCAAGTTGGCGGGCTGGAAGGGGTGCCGGTGAGGAAAGTCGTGAGTAATTTGTTGGAACAAAAAAAATTAACGAGTTTTTAAATATTTTTTATCTTCAAGCCTGGAGGATTTACGTAGACTTCAACTAGTCATTTTGTTTTTTTTAAGTTAACTGTGTGTGGCTATATCTGTGTGTGGCTGTATCTGTGTGTGTGGCTATATCTGTGTGTGTGGCTGTATCTGTGCGTGTGGCTGTATCAATGTATGTTGCTATATCTGTGCGTGTGGCTGTATCTGTGCGTGTGGCTGTATCTGCATGTGGCTATATCTGTGCGTGTGGCTGTATTTGTGTGTGTGGCTGTATCTGTGCGTGTGGCTGTATCTGTGTGTGGCTATATCTGTGTGTGGCTGTATCAATGTATGTGGCTATATCTGTGCGTGTGGCTGTATCTGTGTGTGTGGCTGTATCTGTGCGTGTGGCTGTATCAATGTATGTTGCTATATCTGTGCGTGTGGCTGTATCTGTGCGTGTGGCTGTATCTGCATGTGGCTATATCTGTGCGTGTGGCTGTATTTGTGTGTGTGGCTGTATCTGTGCGTGTGGCTGTATCAATGTATGTTGCTATATCTGTGCGTGTGGCTGTATCTGTGCGTGTGGCTGTATCTGCAGTGGCTATATCTGTGCGTGTGGCTGTATCAATGTATGTGGCTATATATGTGCGTGTGGCTGTATCTGTGTGTGTGGCTATATCTGTGCGTGTGGCTGTATCAATGTATGTTGCTATATCTGTGCGTGTGGCTGTATCTGCATGTGGCTATATCTGTGCGTGTGGCTGTATCAATGTATGTGGCTATATCTGTGTGTGGCTGTATCAATGTATGTGGCTATATCTGTGCGTGTGGCTGTATCAATGTATGTGGCTATATCTGTGCGTGTGGCTGTATCTGTGCGTGTGGCTGTATATGTGCGTGTGGTTGTATCATTGTATTTGACTGTATATGTGTGTGTGGCTTTATCTGTGTGCTATTTTGTGTGTTATGTTGGGTGATGTGTTGTTTTTTAAGCTGTATGTTAAGTTGTGTCTTTATGTAGAGTGTAATGTTGGTTGTTATGATATATGTTGATTTGTATTCTGTTATGTGGTATATTGTGTGGTATGTTGTAACAGTAAAACGATTCTGGGGGGGGGGGAGATCTGTTTGATGCTGTTTGTAACTGTGTCTAGTTTTTTTTTGTTTTATTTTGATGTATGAAAGAATAGTAGGTCAGATTGACATATATATATATATATATATATATATATATATATTCCAATTATTAGAATTATCTCTACATAAATCATGTCATAATTCTTTACATATCTCAGATAGCTAAGAACCCTGAATCATTTTTGATATTTTTAAAATATGTATTTCTATTTTTTTACAATATAAATTAAATCGATTAGGTACTTAAAACGTAATATATGTGATCCAATATTACATTCGATCAACGTGAAAGGTCAGATGGACTTGTAAATTAGTCAACTGTTCAAATGTTCAAAAGACTTTCAATCGGGGAGGGGGAGGGTGGACGGGCGTTGGCGCGAGGATGGCGAACACACAGTGGGCGGTGGTCGAGTGGAAATAAATTGTATCATCCAGGGGGGTGTTTAGACCGTCTAGTGGACAGGAAGGTCAGAGGAGGTGAGGGTGGGGTGATGCAGGAGATGCAATCGGTTAACGTACATGACTCAGACTGGTTATGACGTAATGCAGTCAACAGAATGACTTGAGGCTGCAGACGTAGAGGGGAGAGAAGTGAGAGAAATGTTTACATTGAAGACATTGATCAAAACAGAGATAAAAATATTGCTGGTTGCTATGTTATATTTCACAGTACAGGTCCATATACCTATGTACTTGATGATCCACAGGATAAAGGGACCGTCTAATGACCTATTGTGACCATTTGGGTATTTAAGTAACGTGTATAGTCCATCTAATAGTGAGTGGCCAGTTTTTTTTTTTAAATTTCGAAGTGTCAAACTAAATTAAAAAGCGTGTGTCTTACAAAATACAAAATGAGTATAATTAGGTTTGCTCCACTTTTTAATGTTTTCCACATGTTAGACAGACAAGAAAACTCTAACAGTGGCGGTGAGAGCTTAGGGCGTGAAGGGGGGAGGGGGGTGACTCAAGGACCCTCCTCCCCACCTCCTGACATCCTAAAATGGTTTAATGAGGTCCCCAGCAAACATATTGCGGGAGGGTAGCCAAGTTTTTAGTGATGCCTTGTCTCTGAAGTATCTACATATTTATATTTCAGTTGAAGTGGAATTTTTTTACAAGAGGAACATATTATTGAACATATTATTGAACATATTATTGAACATATTATTGAACATATTATTGAACATATTATTGAAATATTATTAAACATATTATTGAACATATTATTGAACATATTATTGGACATATTATTGAACATATTATTGAACATATTATTGGACATATTATTGAACATATTATTGAACATATTATTGAACATATTATTGAACATATTATTTAACATATTATTTAACATATTATTGAACAGTTTCAATGGGTGCTTATGATTTTACTTGTGTATTGAATTTAACTGACTAAAACGTTGACCCATATGGTGAGTGATGACTGTACGTAAATTCTGATGAGTCCAGTGACTGAAGTGACCACTCATGCTGGAACTAGTCTCTAAACATTTTTTTTAAACGTAGAAGGAAACGTTCCGTGATGATTTGAAAGTTGAGTAAACATTGGATGACGTCATTAGTTTTGGGGAAAACATGGGGAGATAACTAGAAGTGTTTGTTGTTAGAAGAATGATGACCTCAACAGCTAAACGTGTGGTCAAGTAGTAGGTCTGTCAATGTCCCACATTACCTGTCAGTTCTACAGCTGTTAGTTCACGATTTCTCAAGAATCATTCCCTGAATACTTAAGTTATCTATAGACTGACCATGAATCATTACCAAACGTCTAGTTATCTATAGACTGACCATGAATCATTACCAAACGTCTAGTTATGTTTAGACTGACCATGAATCATTACCAAACGTCTAGTTATCTATAGACTGACCATGAATCATTACCAAACGTCTAGTTATGTTTAGACTGACCATGAATCATTACCAAACGTCTAGTTATCTATAGACTGACCATGAATCATTACCAAACGTCTAGTTATCTATAGACTGACCATGAATCATTACCAAACGTCTAGTTATGTTTAGACTGACCATGAATCATTACCAAACGTCTAGTTATCTATAGACTGACCATGAATCATTACCAAACGTCTAGTTATCTATAGACTGACCATGAATCATTACCAAACGTCTAGTTATGTTTAGACTGACCATGAATCATTACCAAACGTCTAGTTATCTATAGACTGACCATGAATCATTACCAAACGTCTAGTTATGTTTAGACTAATCCTAAGTAAAATTGACCAATCAAACTACTAATTCCATAATTATAATTTCCATTGAAAAATCTAAACTTTTATAGCTCAATACCCTTATTTAATTAGATTTTTAAAAATATTATATATCATGAATAATCATCTTTTTAAGACCTACACTGATAAGTGCAACATTTCTGCAACATTCCAACAACATTCTTACAACGGGAAAATCTGATAACTTGATTAAAATATTTACTTCATCTCTACGCTCCTGATAAACAATCATCCCAGCCAATCACTTTCCACTATTTCTTACAATCTACTGAACAATCTTTAAAGAATCACATAAACAAAGTCAGCTTAGAACAATCTTCAATACATTAAAAAAGTCCATAATGCTTAAAGCTATGAGAATATCGAAATACTATTGATGCTTGCAGAGCCGCCAAATTTTTTTTTCGGCTCCGGCTCCGGCTCCCACAAATTTGACGGCTCCGTCTCCCTATTAAGATAGTATCAAACGAGACAAAAAATTTTGTAATTGCCCCATGCAAACATGCCGCTGATAAAAAGTTATGCAAATTTTTTCGCGTTCACCCCATAGAAGGCCCGAAGCGTGCGGGGGGACCGGGGCCCCCCTGTGTTTATTCTGGCCCCCTCTGCTTATTTGTTCTACTTAGTAAAATGTATTACCTGCCCCCCCCCCTGCTATTGCCTGGCCCCTGCTGTAGAATGCCTGGCCCCTGCTGTAGAATTTTCACGATACGGGGCTGCCCCATAGTCAGGAACTTGAAAAATATACGCATGTTGGTTTTACTAAAAACAAACCATTTC
The DNA here is from genome assembly GCA_021962125.1 of Bulinus truncatus. Taxonomy (NCBI): domain Eukaryota; kingdom Metazoa; phylum Mollusca; class Gastropoda; family Planorbidae; genus Bulinus; species Bulinus truncatus. The sequence continues at coordinate 2,334,266 of JAGDYQ010000038.1, read as the reverse complement.
AGTGCATCCAGAATCATATCATTATTTTCGACCGAGGTTTCACTAGTCGCCATTTTCATAAGTAATAAAAAGTTATTTCAATGATCAAATTAGCAAATAGTAAAATGATACATTATTTAAAATATTTTAAAGACTTCAGTATTTATATTTATTATTCATAAATTCGAAGTGACTATTCGGACCCGGGTACCAATAAACTCCAATTTTTATTCGGACCCCCGTCCCAATAAAGTCTGATACTTTTTCGGACCGTGGCAAATATGCACTTAGCTTAGCTATACATACACTTTATTATATTTGAATTGTATGATTTAATCGTTACTCAGTGTCTAGGGTTCCACTAAGCGAACTCTGTATTATTATTTTTTCGGGTTCCGTATAATAAAGTTTTAATATAGCTAAGCTTAGTGCATATTTGCCACGGGTCCGAGTAACAATCGGATTTTATTGGGGCCCGGGTCCGTATAGCCACAGCCTTATAAATTTATATACTCTATTTCAGATATTCTGTTTTTAATAAAATTGTTACATACAGAAAGCGACCATTTTGTTTTTAGTCTATTACAAATTCGCGGCAGCTCCGTAGCGTGAAAATTCTACAGCAGGGGCCAGGCATTCTACAGCAGGGGCCAGGCATTCTACAGCAGGGGCCAGGCATTCTACAGCAGGGGCCAGGCATTCTACAACAGGAGCCAGGCAATAGCGGGGGGGGGGGGGCAGGTAATACATTTTAATAAGCAGAGGTCTAAGAGTGGTCTAAAATGTTATAAATGACGTCATCTGAAGGTTTTTGATTTTAAGACTTATCAGAAAAAGTGTTGGTTTATAGGTAGTTCCAAGTATACAACACAGTCTTACTAAAGTGGGTTGTATACCTGGAGCTACCTACAATACAGTCTTACTAAAGTGGGTTGTATACTTGGAACTACCTACAATATAGTCTTACTAAAGTGTGTTGTATACTTGGAACTACCTACAATACAGTCTTACTAAAGTGGGTTGTATACCTGGAGCTACCTACAATACAGTATTAGTAAAGTGGGTTGTATACTTGGAACTACCTACAATACAGTCTTACTAAAGTGGGTTGTATACTTGGAACTACCTACAATAAAGTCTTACTAAAGTGGGTTGTATACCTGGAGCTACCTACAATACAGTCTTACTAAAGTGGGTTGTATACTTGGAACTACCTACAATATAGTCTTACTAAAGTGGGTTGTATACTTGGAACTACCTACAATACAGTCTTACTAAAGTGGGTTGTATACCTGGAGCTACCTACAATACAGTCTTAGTAAAGTGGGTTGTATACCTGGAGCTACCTACAATACAGTCTTAGTAAAGTAGGTTGTATACTTGGAACTACCTACAATACAGTCTTACTAAAGTGGGTTGTATACATGGAGCTACCTACAATACAGTCTTACTAAAGTGGGTTGTATACCTTGAGCTACCTACAATACAGTCTTAGTAAAGTGGGTTGTATACTTGAAGCTACCTACAATACAGTCTTAGTAAATCGGTTCACCCCTTACCTTTCACCTTGTATTTTTTTTTCAAGTCTTTACAAAATGCCAGGTTTCTAAAACATGTCATTACTTATGACTCCATGGAGTGATGGTTTCGACACATACACACACTTACACACACACATACATACATACTTGCATACATACACATACACACACACATACATACACACACACACATACACACACATACCCACACATACACATATATACACATATACACACATATACACACATACAAACATTTACACACATAGGCCTACACACACATACGCACACATACACAAACTTTCTCTCTAATCCTTGCCGATTTCCATAGGTAGATACTTGAGCCCAAATATTCAAGTATCATTAAAACTTCTTTTAAATTAAATTTGAAATTTATTTTGTGTTAGTCGTAGTATACATACTCGTATGCATTCTCTATAAAATGTGATTGTTCAATGTAATTTGATTAAAAAATTATTTTTAAAATCTCTCTAAAATGTTCAAGCTATGAAGCTCTCATATCTTAAAATATCATTGAGTAAAGAGTTATCTATATAAACCCATCCATAAAGCCACATCATTGGAAATAGGGTATGTGGGTGAGGGAGTGTTGTGTGTGAGTGACAGATAGAGAGAGAGAGAGAAAGAGAGAGAGAGAGAGAGAGAGAGAGAGAGAGAGAGAGAGAGAGAGAGAGTTAATGGCCAATCAAACAACGAAGTGCTATCTATGACATCATAAGTGTTTATACAAACACAAATTTACACTTTGGGACATCATCAAATTTATTTTTTAATACCTCACTAATAGCATTGGATGCTAACGGGACAAACTGAGTTATCTGTCCTTGGCGTGGAGTTATGTACCTTGAAATAGAATAGAAACAAGAAATTGTGTGTGTGTGGGGGGGGGGACAAGGAGTGGTGGAGGTAATACAGAAGAAGAGTGTGAGAGGGAATGGAAAAAACTAAGAAAAGTGGATGGAAATAAAGGAAGTTGGGAGTAAATGGCAAGTAGAAAGAGAGGAAGAAATAAGTTGTGGAGATGTCTAGAGATGTAAGGACGTGTCCTCCAGAGGACCACCATTGTGTCCTGTTGATGGAATAATCTGGTTAACAGAGGCTGAAAGCTTTCTTACAGGGCTTTGGTTTACTTTATGGGAAAATTTGTCTTCATCTCTCTCTCTCTCTTTATATGTTTATTTGTGAGTGTTTTTGTTTGTATACAATATGTGTATTCTAAGTGAATGAGTGAGCCGATGTGTAGCTGTGTTTCTGTTTTGCAGAGTGAAGTATTGATAAGTGATGTGGTCACTACAAACTAGACCAATCGGACTGACGCAAAATGTACAATGTGTTTTATAATCGTACATAAACTAAACGATGGTTCAATCTCATTGTATTTGTATTAACAAACTACATAATTCACAATGTTTTTTGTATTGTATCTATGTAAACTAGAAGACGGTCTACCATAATTATGTCTATATTGTATCTATGTAATCTAGAAGATGATCTACCTTAATTATGTCTATATTGTATCTATGTATCTAGAAGACGATGTACGCTAATTAAGTCTATATTGTATCTATGTAAACTAGAAGACGGTTTACTCTAATTATGTCTAATTGTATCTATGTAAACTAGAAGACGATGTACTCTAATTATGTCTATATTGTATCTATGTAAACTAGAAGACGGTGTACTCTAATTATGTCTATATTGTATCTATGTAAACAGAAGATGGTCTACCTTAATTATGTCTATATTGTATCTATGTAAACTAGAAGACGATGTACTCTAATTAAGTCTATATTGTATCTATGTAAACTAGAAGACGGTTTACTCTAATTATGTCTATATTGTATCTATGTAAACTAGAAGACGGTGTACTCTAATTAAGTCTATATTGTATCTATGTAAACTAGATAATGGTGTACTCTAATTATGTCTATATTGTATCTATGTAAACTAGAAGATGGTCTACCTTAATTATGTCTATTTGTATCTATGTAAACTAGAAGACGGTGAACTCTAATTATGTCTATATTGTGTCTATGTAAACTAGAAGATGGTCTATTTTAATTATGCCTATATTGTGTCTATGTAAACTAGAAGAGCTTTTAAGCAGATTAGGTTTGTTTTGTTATATCTGGCCACTTGTGTATTGTCATATTCAACACATATTGTCATATTCAACACATATTGTCATATTCAACACGTATTGTCAAATTCAACACATATTGTCATATTCAACACGTATTGTCATATTCAACACATGTTGTCATATTCAACACATATTGTCATATTCAACACATATTGTCATATTCAACACATAAAATAACATCATTGGCATCGGGAATATCCTTTGGTGGATTTTTTAATACATGTATCTGAACTATGTAGACCTAATCTTTGATTTAAATGATTATGTTTTATTGTTTTTGAAGAAACAAAGAGACTTGTGCAGTTGTTGTAGAACAAATTGAGGACAAAATTTTAAATAATGAATGTTTAATAAACGTCATGTGGTACTGACGCCAACGTAATGTCATACACTGAATGAACCACATTGAATGAGTCATGCAATGAGTCTCACATTATCAAGTACTGAAGTACCCCCGACTCCCCTCTGATTAGCTCAAGTGACAAGATGAACTAGCACATGCCAGAACGTCATTAGGCAACAGCAAAAAGAGACCGGAAGTTTAATCATTTTTTTTCTGTAACTTTCTCTGTCAATGTCACCGCATGACATGTCAGATGTCAAAAAGGTGGGGGGGGGAAGACACACACGGGGAAGAATACACAAATCTATTTCATACAATGGTGGGGGGGGAAGACACACACGGGGAAGAATACACAAATCTATTTCATACAATGGTGGGGGGGGGAAGACACACACGGGGAAGAATACACAAATCTATTTCATACAATGGTGGGGGGGGGGAAGACACACACGGGGAAGAATACACAAATCTATTTCATACAATGGTGGGGGGGGGGAAGACACACACGGGGAAGAATACACAAATCTATTTCATACAATGGTGGGGGGGGGGAAGACACACACGGGGAAGAATACACAAATCTATTTCATACAATGGTGGGGGGGGGGGGGAAGACACACACGGGGAAGAATACACAAATCTATTTCATACAATGGTGGGGGGGGGGAAGACACACACGGGGAAGAATACACAAATCTATTTCATACAATGGTGGGGGGGGGGGAAGACACACACGGGGAAGAATACACAAATCTATTTCATACAATGGTGGGGGGAAGACACACACGGGGAAGAATACACAAATCTATTTCATACAATGGTGGGGGGGGGGAAGACACACACGGGGAAGAATACACAAATCTATTTCATACAATGGTGGGGGGGGGTGGGGGTGTGCTATGTGTAATCATTTTCTCTAACAGTAACTTCCAAACTGAATACCAATCGACAAAAACATTATTTTCAATATGTTCAAAATTTAAATAGAAGAAAATTAGTGTGTTGATGCTGAATGAGCGAAAAGTCCACAAACACAACACTCCCATAATGTCCACACAAACACAACACTCCCATAATGTCCACACAAACACAACACTCCCATAATGTCCACAAACACAACACTCCCATAATGTCCACAAACACAACATCCCATTATGTCCACACAAACACAACACGCCCATAATGTCCACACAAACACAACACGCCCATAATGTCCACACAAACACAACACGCCCATAATGTCCACAAACACAACACGCCCATAAAGTCCACAAACACAACACTCCCATAATGTCCACAAACACAACACTCCCATAATGACCACAAACACAACACTCCCATAATGTCCACACAAACACAACACGCCCATAATGTCCACACAAACACAACACGCCCATAATGTCCACACAAACACAACACTCCCATAATGTCCACAAACACAACATCCCATTATGTCCACACAATCACAACACGCCCATAATGTCCACACAAACATAACACCCCCATAATGTCCACAAACACAACACTCCCATAATGTCCACAAACACAACATCCCATTATGTCCACACAAACACAACACGCCCTTAATGTCCACACAAACACAACACGCCCATAATGTCCACACAAACACAACACTCCCATAATGTCCACACAAACACAACACTCCCATAATGTTCACACAAACACAACACTCCCATAATGTCCACAAACACAACACTCCCATAATGTCTACAAACACAACACTCCCATAATGTCTACAAACACAACACTCCCATAATGTCCACACAAACACAACACTCCCATAATGTCCACAAACACAACACGCCCATAATGTCCACACAAACACAACACTCCCATAATGTCCACATAACACTCCCATAATGTCCACAAACACAACACGCCCATAATGTCCACACAAACACAACACTCCCATAATGTCCACAAACACATCACTCCCATAATATCCACACAAACACAACACTCCCATAATGTCCACAAACACAACACTCCCATAATGTCCACACAAACACAACACTCCCATAATGTTCACACAAACATAACACTCCCATAATGTCCACAAACACAACACTTCCATAATGTCCACAAACACAACACTCCCATATTGAGATACAGACGTTGAAATATACCAATACTCTTTATATTCTCTCACACACTTTCAAACACTCACACATACGACACTATTAAATACACACATACGACACTATTAAACACACACATACGATACTATTAAACACACACACACACACACACATACGACACTATTTAACACACACATATATACACTATTAAACACACGCATACGACACTATTAAACACACACATACGACACTATTAAACACACACATACGACACTATTAAACACACACACATACGACACTATTAAACACACACACATACGACACTATTAAACACACGCATACGACACTATTAAACACACACATACGACACTATTAAACACACACACATGCGACACTATTAAACACACACATACGACACTATTAAATACACACATACGACACTATTAAACACACACATACGACACTATTAAACACACACATACGACACTATTAAACACACACACATATACACTATTAAACACACACATACGACACTATTAAACACACACACATACTACACTATTAAACACATACATACGACACTATTAAACACACACATACGACACTATTAAACACATACATACGACACTATTAATTACAAAGACATACGACAACATTAAACACACACACACACACTCATAGATATCTTCGAGACGCTCAGATAAGACATGGTCATCAGTGGTCACTATCACTAAGTACCCCACAAGTCCAGCTGCCTTAATCTTTCATCGGCTACTCATCCAGTTATCCAATTTGTCAGAGACGACCGGCCACTACTGTCAGTCTCTTGGAGCCCCGCTTTGTAGTGCGACAAACTAACGAATACACGGAGTCTAGGTGAACGGCTGAATAGCATAGACAGTCACAATGTACGGCTGAATAGCATAGACAGTCACAATGTACGGCTGAATAGCATAGACAGTCACAATGTACGGCTGAATAGCATAGACAGTCACAATGTACGGCTGAATAGCATAGACAGTCACAATGTACGGCTGAATAGCATAGACAGTCACAATGTACGGCTGAATGTGCAGACAGGCAGTGTCATTGTACGGTGGAATAGCACAGACAGATGGTGTCAATGTACGGTGGAATAGCACAGACAGATGGTGTCATTGTACGGTGGAATAGCACAGACAGATGGTGTCAATGTACGGTGGAATAGCACAGACAGATGGTGTCAATGTATGGTGGAATAGCACAGACAGATGGTGTCATTGTACGGTGGAATAGCACAGACAGATGGTGTCAATGTACGGTGGAATAGCACAGCCAGATGGTGTCATTGTACTCCTAAATTCTCCAAACACCCATTACTGCTCTGAATATTAGAGATGACCATTATCACAACGCGATGAGCTTTATGAACTTTCTTCCAGCTTTTAAAGGCTATCTATCAGCTATATGCCTAAATTCATATCATCCTGTTGGATTGAAAAGTGTATTAAATGTACACATAATTTGATAATAATTTATGCTCTATATTTTTAGTGTCAAATATATTTAGAAGTATAAATTGAATGGCGACTTCAAGGATGTTATTTCATGTATTAAGTCTCTGATAATGTTAATGAACGTGTTTAGAAAGTCTATATCAGGTACTCCTACCTTACTTCACGGAAATTCATTAACCAAGGTAAAGTCTGAATCCAACCAACCACGATAAAGGAGTGTCAGCTGTAAATGTCTATTAAATGTCTACATAAATGTCAATATAAATGTATATAAAAAATCAGAAATTCTTAATATGAGAGAAAATAATATCGTCTTGGAACAGAAAAGTATAATATATATAAGCGATTGGGGTTCTGCGTTAAATAGAAAATAAAGAATTAATACAACAGTATTCCAGTTTAAAATACAATCATGAAAAAATCGGATCTGCCCGAAACCAAAAAAATAATCTAGCCTAAGCCTAAGGGGATATAACTCTATGCAAAGGTTTTGCAGGGTACATCTAGTATATATAATAATAACTGTCTTGTTTCTGCGAAAGTAGAAATAAAGAATTCAAAATTGGCCTCTTGAAGGCTTCTCTATTCGATTAATGTTGTTTTATTTTTTTTTTTTAAATCTACAGTTTTTAATAGTTTCTGTGGTTTTCAAACATGAAATCCAAAGGCAAAATTGTGAAATAATTTTATTTAAATATTTGTTTGTTTATTTTTTTGTAATTCTACAACATATTGCATCCTTAAATTGTAATAAAATCATGAACAAATCGGATCTGTCCGAAACCGAAAATAACATAACCTACTGATCAAACCTAAGGGAATATAACTCTATGCAAAGGTATTGCAGGGTACAGATAGTACAAAAATAATAATGAACTATGAAATGAGTTTAAAGAAACATTTAATAAGTGTTTACCTATTTTATTTTTCTTCTATTTTGTGTTTGTATTTAAACTTATGGTCATGTATCAATTTTTTTTCCCATTCATCACTTCTCCTGTTCCTCAATCAATGACTACAAACGAGGGTCGGTTGACTCGTCGGTCGCTGGTAGTGGACGAGGAAGTCTTTGGGTTAGATAGGAGAGCACCAGACAATGTGGAGGGGGGGAGGGGAGTGAGGCGGGGGAGGTTCCGTCATTAGATCTGGGTAAGATGTATGGTCACTTTTAGTTGGTCTGTTTAGTAGCAGGACATTTTTATGTTGCCTTAAATACACGATACCTTCTGTCTATGTTGTGTTATGTTTGGAAAGAATATTGTCTGAAACGAAACACATCGCATAATACAATAATGAGGTGGATGAAAGAAACTTTCCGATTGGTTGAATCTATTGTAGATACATCACTATTTATGACGACATGCCCATATTTTTCTCCATATATTAGCAAACACACACACTTATACACAAACACTGAGATAAACAAACGTTCATATGAAAATATGTATTTAACTTACGAAGACCTAGAAATACAGGTCTCCATTCTGTGGCAATTAGGTTGTTATCGCGATCTGCTCGTTTCGGGGTGAGATCCAGTCCATTCACCGTTGTGCCTCTATAGTTATGGCAACTTCGGTAATGTTGTGATGCATAAAAACACTGTACAAAAACTTTTCATTGCTGTTATATTGAATGTTATAATGAGTGCAATATTGGGTGTTATAATGAGTGCTATATTGACAGATATAATGAATGCTATATTGAGTGATATAATGAGTGCTATATTGACAGATATATTGAGTGCTATATTGAGTTATATAATGAGTGCTATATTGAATGATATAATGAGTGCTATATTGACAGATATAATGAGTGCTATATTGGATCAAGAGAATCTTATCCTTACTGAGACTAAAGTATGACGTTTTCAATAAATAGTATAGAAAATGTTAAATTATATAATTCTGTCATTGGCAAAATCTCAATGAAACTCACTTTTCAGAGCATTACGATCAAAAACGTTTGTATGGATCATTAGAACTCCATCTGAAATGTTGCTGATATAGCATTGTTTGATGTCACACACTGTACATAAGGTTTAGGGTTTTAGCAAAAAAAGCATGCATTGTATTTATCGACGTGAATACATAAAAATGAATCTCAATATCCTGAATGGAATGTGGCGTTCATTCTACGGATTATATTTCTTTTTTGTGAAAAAACTTTTTATTTTGAAGTGAAAACTTTTTCGTTCCATCAATTTTTAATATAAATAAAAACAATAAAACAAATCTGTTCAATGTTGACTGAAGTAAAGGGAAAGGGAAAACTTTTTAGAGTGACCATGGTCCAGTTAGTACTGAGTAGTTGTGGGTTAGCAAGTGACCACTGTCCAGTCAGTAGTGAGTAGTTTTGGTAGCAAGTCAAACATTGAGTACACATCTTAAACTCCTAATGGGGGCTAACACAAAATTGCTTTCAGTGTCCAAACCTCGGGGTTCCAGGGTGGAAATGATGGTCCAGCCGAGTGGGATATTGATCCAGCACTGACTACTCTATCCAGAAATTAGCTCATAAAGAAGAGGTGTAGGCCAGTGATATTCTACTGGACGCTGGTCAGCCCTTCTTTATGAGATAATTGAACTCGTCCCTGGGTGGGGCTGTGGGTTGAGGGGCAGAATACAGATTGCGGTCAAGGATTGACGGCGGGGCAGGGGGTGGGGATTTTTTGAAATGTCGGTTGAAGGACATTAGATATTAAGATACTGACAGTATTGTGTTCAGCCAATTGTAGGCTTTCGGTCAAATTTCTTGCTCAGGTCTGCCAACTTTTTTTTCAAAGAATCATCCAGAAAATAAATGAAAAATATCTAGATTATACTAATTATATAGCGACTAACTCTAAGGTTTTTATCTTTATATTCATATCTTTAAACAAAATTTCCCAGTTCTATTATTTTTAAGAATTTCTTAATATCTAGATTTCTCAAAAAATGTCTAGGACTGTATCAGAAATGTCCGGATTGGCAGCCATGGCCGGCTCAATCAATGTGGAGGTGTGTGTAGCAAGTTTCCATTGTGTCATGCTATATGTGTTATTGCTCGGATGTCATTGTGTTCGTTTATCTTCGGTTTCAGTTGTTCTTGCTGTATTTTTTTTTCCTTTATTTCTTTATTCTACATTTCATTCGGATTTCTTTGATGGTTTAGTAACCTGGCTGATGATTGTGACATTGTAAGTCATTAAAGATGGAATTACCCTTCCATGAGTGTCATGTCGAAATATTTATATTAAATGTATGTGACAGGATGTCAGTACCTCACTGCTAATAGCTTGAGTTTATCATTTGAAACTACATATTTTACAATCAAACTTAAGTATTACCTTCACTATTTGAAACTACATATTTTACAATCACACTTAAGTATACCTTCACTATTTGAAACTACATATTTTACAATCAGACTTAAGTATACCTTCACTATTTGAAACTACATATTTTACAATCAGACTTAAGTATTACCTTCACTGGATGAGAGACAGAAATCGCCTTCAACCAATGAAGATTTTTATTTAATAGCAACAATGAACAATGTTTGGATGTTCAATATGAACAAAATGTTAAAGTTGAAAATGTTTGGATGTTCATACATCAGAAATGTACACTGTTATGATAGACAATGTTTGGATGTTCCTACATAGAAATGTACACTGTTATGATAGACAATGTTCGGATGTTCCTACATCAGAAATGTACACTGTTATGATAGACAATGTTCGGATGTTCCTACATCAAATGGGACACTGGGCTCGGGGTACAAAAAAATGAAAAAAAAAGTTGCTTGGAGGCGAAGAGAAATGGGGGAACCTTTCTAACTGTCAAACTGAATTGAAGTGAAAACAATATTTTAAAAAAAATATAAAAAAAAACAGAGATTTGACCTTGTAAAGGGCAATGAATGCAGATATTGACCCAGAAAATTATAGGGAGAAATCTTGGTGGAGTGTGAGACCTGGGCAGTGGACAGACTGGACAACGGATTTATTTAATACTTGTTGGTTAAAAATACATTCTTACAATTAAAGGATTTTAAAGATATTTGTGTGTGTGTGAAGATAAACGTGTGCCTCTCTTTTTCTTTTTTGTTAATTCATCCACAAACCCTTTGTTTTTCTGTCTTTGTGTGTATATGTGAGTGTGTGTAGGTGAGTGTGTGAGTGTGTGTATAAGTGAGTGTGTGTATATGTCAATGTGTGTATATGTGAATGTGTGTGTATGTGTGAGTGTGTGTATATGTGAGTGTGTGTATATGTGAATGTGTGTGTATGTGTGTATGTGTGTATATTTGTATATGTGAGTGTGTGTATATGTGTATATGTGAGTGTGTGTATATGTGTATATGTGAGTGTGTGTATATGTGAGTGTGTGTATATGTGAATGTGTGTGTATGTGTGAGTGTGTGTATATGTGAATGTGTGTGTATATGTGAGTGTGTGTATATGTGAGTGTGTGTATATGTGAATGTGTGTGTATGTGAGTGTGTGTATATGTGAATGTGTGTGTATGTGAGTGCGTGTATATGTGAGTGTGTGTATATGTGAATGTATGTGTATGTGTGTGTGAGTGTGTGTGTGAGTGTGTTCGCCAATATCAAAGTAAACCACACCACGTCAAATGTTTACACAAATTTTAGTTCCAAAGAAAGAAACAAGTCGTAAAGCTAGAGATCACAGAAATACAAAAAGTCAAAGTCAGTAAAATCTACTGTCACATGAAAAGTCTACAGTCTTTGTAGACATTGACTTGATGTCATGATTCATTTAACACACCTTCACACCTGACACCACACTCGGTGAGTCTAATAGATCAGACACACGGATATTTGAAGATTTCTTTTTAAATCAACACTGAGTTTTATGTTCAAAGGTGAACTGTCTTGAGTCTGAGTCTGAGTCTGAGCTAGTCTATTCATATTTGGTCTTCATGTTGTCCTATCAAGACTGTGTCATATATTTTATCGTACACATATTGCAGCCTGCTCTGTAGTTCAAAACGTGTGATCTTTGAAAGAATATATTATATGACAGCTGACAGAGTACACCATTGAAAACCTTCTATTACGGCTCGTTCAGATAATCTGGTATAAAACATCTGCACAAAGAAAATCTGACGACAAAAAGCAAAAATGTATATAGCAAATATTTTGTACAGTCTACAAAAACACAGCTAGGGGTTTCCCATGTGCACAATAATTAGAATTAATACAAACAGTTGTTTCCCATGTGCACAATAATTAGAATTAATACAAACAATTGCTTCCCATGTGCACAATAATTAGAATTAATACAAATAGTTGTTTCCCATGTGCACCTTAATCAGAGAAAATGAGCTCTTTGTTTAAAGGCTACATATTTTATTTTCATTTTGTAGAGTGTGTATAAAAGTCAAATCTCTGATGGTTCCTTAATTCTGAAACTATTATAAACGTTTTAAACCCATCTACAATGTGCTGGCTACGTGAGAAATCAGAACCAGTCTATCCACCCATCATCGCCACCCGTGGTACCTCAATAGCCATTGCACCATCGGATATAGTAAAGATATCACTACAAACAATCTTCCCATTAGTGGCCTATATGGTTTGAAAGATAATGGAGATTAATCTGACAAAATATTTGAAATGGGTCATTTGACCTACTCTAATTTCTTCCTCTTAAGTTCAACCAAAATTATTCCCACAATACAGAGCTTGAGCTTGTATTCCATTCTACTCCATTGTACTCCATTGTGCCTCTAAACTTGTATCACGTCTACGTTTTAACATTCCATTGTTACTTCAAGAACATATCAATCGATGAGAATAAAATGTAATCCATGAACTATCGCTGTAACTGTCTGACACCATTGCTGTAACTGTCTGACACCATTGCTGTAACTATCTGACACCATTGCTGTAACTGTCTGACACCATTGCTGTAACTGACTGACACCATTGCTGTAACTGACTCCATTCTGTAACTATCTGACACCATTGCTGTAACTGTCTGACAGCATTTCTGTAACTTCTGACACCATTGCTGTAACTGTCTGACACCATTGCTGTAACTGTTTGACACCATTGCTGTAACTGTCTGACAGCATTTCTGTAACTGTTTGACACCATTGCTGTAACTGTCTGACACCATTGCTGTAACTGTTTGACACCATTGCTGTAACTGTTTGACACCATTTCTGTAACTGTTTGACACCATTGCTGTAACTGTCTGACACAATTGCTGTAACTGTTTGACACCATTGCTGTAACTGTCTGACACCATTGCTGTAACTGACACCATTCTGTAACTATCTGACACCATTGCTGTAACTGTTTGACACCATTGCTGTAACTGTCTGACACCATTGCTGTAACTGTCTGACACCATTGCTGTAACTGACACCATTGCTGTAACTGTCTGACTACATTTTGTAAAGAAATCACGTTCCCGGCATCATCACCGTCAAGACGGAGTAAACACACATTTCTATTTTAACCCTGTAATGTCAGAAATTCTATTTCACACAAAAATCTCAAATCCTGGCTTCATTTCTATTTCAATTCACAAAGCAATTCGATTTCTGGAAGCAATACCCTCCAGTCTCCTGAACTATTGCGCTAATCTGATTCTCTGCTTATATTTACGACTAGTCAAGGTTCCAGTTTATCGAAAATTTCTGCCGACTACTCCAGTCATGTTGACTTGATTAAGTTTTGTGCCCAACTCCGGACTCAAAACTTGACGCTAATCTGTAGGCCATAACCTCATTACTGCTTGTAATGATGGGAAGGTGGACGATGGCTGAGGGGAAGTGGATGTTGTGTGGTCTGCGTGTGTGGCGAGTGGTGGTTGAAAGATTCTGTCAGATTACCACAAGAATGTCCGGTGTTTAGTTTTTTAGGATGAAACTATCAGAGTGTCGAAAGTTCTGAGGCCAATTTCATCCAAGTTAGTTGAATGCTTCATGGAGATGAGGAGTAGGGAGTTCTTGTTTTCCAACACGACATTGACCATTTGGACATTAGCTATTGTCTTGGACTTCACTGTAAGTAGAAACAAAAGAAAATCAGAAATAAAGGCCTGTGAAATGAATCACTTTAGTCGCTTGGAGCATTAACAATTGTAACATTCAGAGAGTTGGCGTTGCACAGTTTTATGGACTTCGGAATATAAAAATAAAATGTGGCACGTATTGGGTTTGACCTTTTCTTTTGTTATAACTCCACTAAAGATATTACAGTAAAAACTGTCAGTTTTATTAGAAGTGAACAACAATGGAAGTTTGTGTGTGTAACTATGTGTTATAATAAAGTGTAACTATGTGTTATAATAAAGTGTAACTATGTGTTATAATAAAGTCTAACTCTGTGTTGTAATAAAGTGTAACTCTGTGTTGTAATAAAGTGTAACTATGTGTTATAATAAAGTGTAACTATGTGTTGTAATAAAGTGTAACTGTGTGTGTGTTATTGACGTATATTGTGTGGTATTAGCTTCTAGTGTGTATTTACTCTGTAACGGGTTCGATCTCCATCAACGGCAGCTACATGGATCATGAATGATGGGCCCACTATAATTATGAGGGTGCATTACATGTACTAGTGTCCTCAATGTTATAATCTGTACATTATCACGTTATTTGTATTATCAAGCTCAATGACTAGAACATATGGAGATATGTATATGTTTTGGTCTTCTACTTATGGAGATATGTTTCTGTGTTTGAATCTTCTATTTATGTAAATCACACAACAATTATTTCGTTGTAAATTATCAGCAACATGCCAAATAATTATCATCATATTCACGTAAACACACACAGACACACAGACACACAGACACACATACACACACACTGGGCTGAGCGGTTGTAATGTCAATGAGAGACAGATCGTCTTAATTCGTCCTATTTGTTATGAAAGATAGAAGAAGAAAGGAGTGTGTGTTTGTAGGACCGAGGGAAGTTGAAAGTGGGGCTGGGGGGGGTCATACCATTAACCTTGTCTTGTGATATCAGTGTTTGTCAATCTGTCCGTGTTTGTCTTGTACAGACATTATCACATCTTGGCACTGTCATCTCAGGAAATGTCCTGATTCCTCTCTCACATTCATATTGATAAACACACACACACACTATTCCAATGCACATAATCCCACCTCCGCAAAAACACACAAACACAATCAAGTACGCACACACACACACACACACATACACACACACACCCTTATCGCTAGGAGCGTCATGTACACAACATGTCCACTTGTTTGTGTACATTTTATCTCTACTGTCACATTCACTCATACCCCGGATGGTACCCTCGGTCCTAAACAACGTCTACCATATACTTTCAAAAGTCACTTTTTCTGGCCTTCATATATATGTCATCTTACATGGATTCCATGCAATATACTTTCAATGGTCACTTTATCTGGCCTTCATATATATGTCATCTTACATAGACTCCATACCATATACTTTCAATGGTCACTTTATCTGGCCTTCATATATATGTCATCTTACATAGACTCCATACCATATACTTTCAATGGTCACTTTATCTGGCCTTCATATATATGTCATCTTACATAGACTCCATACCATATACTTTCAATAGTCACTTTATCTGGCCTTCATATATATGTCATCTTACATGGACTCATGCAATATACTTTCAATGGTCACTTTATCTGGCCTTCATATATATGTCATCTTACATAGACTCCATACCATATACTTTCAATGGTCACTTTATCTGGCCTTCATATATATGTCATCTTACATAGACTCCATACCATATACTTTCAATAGTCACTTTATCTGGCCTTCATATATAAGTCATCTTACATGGACTCCATACTTAAACCAACCGGAGCCGGAGCTAGCTATTATTGCGCCCTGTTCAAGTTTTAATTTTCAGTTCCTCCTCCCAACCTGAAAATAGCGAAAGACTAACATTTAACAGCGCACTGTCTTCGCCCCTTCCTACTAGTTCTTCGCCCCTTCCTACTAGTTCTTCGCCCCTTCCTGCTAGTTCTTCGCCCCTTACTGCTAGTTCTTCGCCCCTTCCTGCAAGTTCTTCGCCCCTTCCTGCTAGTTCTTCGCCCCTTCCTGCTAGTTCTTCGCCCCTTCATACTAGTTCTTCGCCCCTTCCTGCTAGTTCTTCGCCCCTTCATGCTAGTTCTTCGCCCCTTCCTGCTAGTTCTTCGCCCCTTTCTGCTAGTTCTTCGCCCCTTCCTGCTAGTTCTTCGCCCCTTCCTGCAAGTTCTTCGCCCCTTCATACTAGTTCTATGCCCCTTCCTGCTAGTTCTTCGCCCCTTCCTGCTAGTTCTTCGCCCCTTCCTGCTAGTTCTTCGCCCCTTCCTGCTAGTTCTTCGCCCCTTCCTGCAAGTTCTTCGCCCCTTCCTGCAAGTTCTTCGCCCCTTCATACTAGTTCTATGCCCCTTCCTGCTAGTTCTTCGCCCCTTCCTGCTAGTTCTTCGCCCCTTCCTGCTAGTTCTTCGCCCCTTCCTGCAAGTTCTTCGCCCCTTCATACTAGTTCTATGCCCCTTCCTGCTAGTTCTTCGCCCCTTCCTGCTAGTTCTTCGCCCCTTCCCACTAGTTCGGCATCCCTTTTCACTAGCTAGGCGCCCCTTCCTACTAGTTCGGCGACCCGTACAACTGCACAAATCGTAGCCTTCCAACGCTATTGATCCCCCCTCTCCCCCCCCCATTCCACATTGTGTAACATTCCTCACATGTAACACAGACGACAGAGTGTAACATTCCTCACATGTAACACAGACGACAGAGTGTAACATTCCTCACATGTAACACAGACGACAGAGTGTAACATTCCTCACATGTAACACAGACGACAGAGTGTAACATTCCTCACATGTAACACAGACGACAGAGTGTAACATTCCTCACATGTAACACAGACGACAGAGTGTAACATTCCTCACATGTAACACAGACGACAGAGTGTAACATTCCTCACATGTAACACAGACGACAGAGTGTAACATTCCTCACATGTAACACAGACGACAGAGTGTAACATTCCTCACATGTATGACGACAGAGTGTAACATTCCTCACATGTAACACAGACGACAGAGTGTAACATTCCTCACATGTAACACAGACGACAGAGTGTAACATTCCTCACATGTAACACAGACGACAGAGTGTAACATTCCTCACATGTAACACAGACGACAGAGTGTAACATTCCTCACATGTAACACAGACGACAGAGTGTAACATTCCTCACATGTAACACAGACGACAGAGTGTAACATTCCTCACATGTAACACAGACGACAGAGTGTAACATTCCTCACATGTAACACAGACGACAGAGTGTAACATTCCTCACATGTAACACAGACGACAGAGTGTAACATTCCTCACATGTAACACAGACGACAGAGTGTAACATTCCTCACATTCCTCACAGAGTGTAACACAGACGACAGAGTGTAACATTCCTCACATGTAACACAGACGACAGAGTGTAACATTCCTCACATGTAACACAGACGACAGAGTGTAACATTCCTCACATGAAACACAGACGACAGAGTGTAACATTCCTCACATGTAACACAGACGACAGAGTGTAACATTCCTCACATGTAACACAGACGACAGAGTGTAACATTCCTCACATGTAACACAGACGACAGAGTGTAACATTCCTCACATGTAACACAGACGACAGAGTGTAACATTCCTCACATGTAACACAGACGACAGAGTGTAACATTCCTCACATGTAACACAGACGACAGAGTGTAACATTCCTCACATGTAACACAGACGACAGAGTGTAACATTCCTCACATGTAACACAGACGACAGAGTGTAACATTCCTCACATGTAACACAGACGACAGAGTGTAACATTCCTCACATGTAACACAGACGACAGAGTGTAACATTCCTCACATGTAACACAGACGACAGAGTGTAACATTCCTCACATGTAACACAGACGACAGAGTGTAACATTCCTCACATGTAACACAGACGACAGAGTGTAACATTCCTCACATGTAACACAGACGACAGAGTGTAACATTCCTCACATGTAACACAGACGACAGAGTGTAACATTCCTCACATGTAACACAGACGACAGAGTGTAACATTCCTCACATGTAACACAGACGACAGAGTGTAACATTCCTCACATGTAACACAGACGACAGAGTGTAACATTCCTCACATGTAACACAGACGACAGAGTGTAACATTCCTCACATGTAACACAGACGACAGAGTGTAACATTCCTCACATGTAACACAGACGACAGAGTGTAACATTCCTCACATGTAACACAGACGACAGAGTGTAACATTCCTCACATGTAACACAGACGACAGAGTGTAACATTCCTCACATGTAACACAGACGACAGAGTGTAACATTCCTCACATGTAACACAGACGACAGAGTGTAACATTCCTCACATGTAACACAGACGACAGAGTGTAACATTCCTCACATGTAACACAGACGACAGAGTGTAACATTCCTCACATGTAACACAGACGACAGAGTGTAACATTCCTCACATGTAACACAGACGACAGAGTGTAACATTCCTCACATGTAACACAGACGACAGAGTGTAACATTCCTCACATGTAACACAGACGACAGAGTGTAACATTCCTCACATGTAACACAGACGACAGAGTGTAACATTCCTCACATGTAACACAGACGACAGAGTGTAACATTCCTCACATGTAACACAGACGACAGAGTGTAACATTCCTCACATGTAACACAGACGACAGAGTGTAACATTCCTCACATGTAACACAGACGACAGAGTGTAACATTCCTCACATGTAACACAGACGACAGAGTGTAACATTCCTCACATGTAACACAGACGACAGAGTGTAACATTCCTCACATGTAACACAGACGACAGAGTGTAACATTCCTCACATGTAACACAGACGACAGAGTGTAACATTCCTCACATGTAACACAGACGACAGAGTGTAACATTCCTCACATGTAACACAGACGACAGAGTGTAACATTCCTCACATGTAACACAGACGACAGAGTGTAACATTCCTCACATGTAACACAGACGACAGAGTGTAACATTCCTCACATGTAACACAGACGACAGAGTGTAACATTCCTCACATGTAACACAGACGACAGAGTGTAACATTCCTCACATGTAACACAGACGACAGAGTGTAACATTCCTCACATGTAACACAGACGACAGAGTGTAACATTCCTCACATGTAACACAGACGACAGAGTGTAACATTCCTCACATGTAACACAGACGACAGAGTGTAACATTCCTCACATGTAACACAGACGACAGAGTGTAACATTCCTCACATGTAACACAGACGACAGAGTGTAACATTCCTCACATGTAACACAGACGAAAGAGTCTACTAACCAGAGATTACAAGGTTTATCCCTACCTTTACCCTTACCAGTATCTCAACGTTAACTTTCCTTCGATTTCTAGCAGAGACGAGCATTCATCAATGGTCCAAATGGGTTGGGAATAATATCTCATTAATAACACTGGTAAACAGTGAATTCATTGCCAGTGATATTTGAATCATTTTATACAAAGTCAACTATGCTGATTTAGAATATGTAAGTGCTTTTGCTAGATTGGCTCTATTTTACGAGATAATTAAAATTAATTAAATAATGTATGCACCGTGTTTGGAATTTGTCAAGAATTGCATGAAGTATAATAGTATACTAACAAATAGTAGTGAAACTGTTAATAGTCATGCAGAATTTTGTTCAAAAATATGTGTAATAGTGTTATAGAAGAAAACATTTTCATTTGAAAAAACTAATTATGTCTAATTAATTAATTAATATGTTAATTGTCTATGGTAATGCAAATCGCTGTTTGCTCGACTTCCTTTTGTATGTGTCGTTGGTGCAATTGCGCTGGAGGCTGCAACAGTAGTCAGTCATCATATGTATGTCCCATCTTCCTTGATATCTCTCCTCCATCACCCTCATATCCTGATGGAACCTCTCGCCTTGTTCCTCACTGAAGTCCCCAAGGTTACCTGGAAATTTGTCTAAATGACTGTGCAGGTAATGTACCTTGATACTCATATTTGTTCCACTGTTTCTGAAGTTAGCTAGCATATCTTGCACCAGTTCTTCGTAATTCTCTGCTCTGTTATTACCTAAGAAGTTCCTGACAACTGAAACAAAACTGTTCCATGAAGAAGCTTCAAGGTGATTTCGATCGTTGATGAGTTTCCGAATCTGAGGACCGTCAAAAATCCCAGCTTTCAGCTTCTCCATGCTCAATCCGGGGAATGATCTGCAAATATACTTGAAGCAATTGCCAGATTTGTCCAAAGCCTTAACAAATTGTTTCATTAATCCTAATTTGATATGAAGCGGCGGGAGAATGATCTTATTTTTGTCAACCACTGGCTTGTTATGATATTTTCTTTACCTACAGTCATGGTTTCCCTTGCAGGTCATGCCACTTTTGTCCAATGATCTTGCCTTGCCCTGCTATCCCAAAGGCACATGAAGCATGAGTATTTTGTGTATCCTGACTGCTGCCCAAGCAAGAAGTTTACCATTTTTAGATCAACACAAATTGACCACTGATGCTCATAATAACGGACTTTCTGCTATAGTATTTTGATATTCTCATACTCTTCTTTAAGTTTTGTTGAGTGGGCAATGGGAAGAGATGCATAACGGTTACCATTGTGTAACAGAACGCATTTCAAGCTTCTGATGTAACTGTCTATAAAAAGACGCCAGTCTTCGGAATGGTAGTCTTGTAGTCCCATTTGGAGCAGAAGTCCAGGGATGTCATTACAGTAAACAAAATCTTCCTTTGGCTGAAATATGGAAGAAGAAACTCTTCTCTTTTCCGACAAAATGTTATTTTAACTTCTGGTTTGAGAAAATTTCTTCCATTAAGCCTGGACGCTAAAAGCTCAGATGCTTGCTTGGACAGATTTAGGTCTCGTATTAGGTCATTGAATTCTTCTTGGCTGAATGGTTGAGGTGTTGAAGAACTTCCTTCATAATCGCTTCCACTGTTTTCGCCTGCCAAAAACTCCAGATCTTGCCCCTCATCGGAGTCTGATGGTGAAAGCTCTAATAATCCAGTAAACACTGGTATAGGAACTTCACTGCTATGTGGAATTGGTCTCCTTGCAGATTAAAGATCAGGATAATCCCACTTAGATTTTTTGTGGCGATTGAAGCCTTTAACATTCACAAAACAAAAATAACAATCACCAAAATGGTCTTTCAGTTCTCGCCATACCATTGGTACACCGAAACTTAGACTTTTCTTCTCACCATTTGTCCACTGTCATAGGCTCTCCACACAGTTTTTGCAGACCTTATGGGGAACCCAATACTTGTCTTGGTCTCCCAGCTTCATACCGAAATAAGCCAAATATGCCGGCTGCACAAAGTCGGTTATATTTCTTGTTTGCTTTTCAATCATGTATTGTCCAGAGATGTAACAGAATAAATAAAATCTGATTATTTTTGCAGCATCTTCATGATGAACTCATGATGTCTTTAGAAAGCAGAGATAAAATAGAAAAATAAACCAAGTTATAACTTGGTATAGTTTAATTAAACAACAGACACAAAACCTATAGCATTTGTTTTACACAAAGGGTACAATCATATTTTTAAGGGTGTCCAATATCTCAGAAACTAGAGCCAATTCAGCAAAAGCAGTGGCAGTTTTGAAATCAGCACCCATGAATTGCTATAAATTCATTCAAACATTCTTGGCAATTCACAAAAAATGTTTTTTTGTTGGGCTGTGTAATACAATTAAGATAAGTCAATGAATGAAGCTTAAAGATTAAAAATAAGTTATTCATGGACAAAGCTATATCCTTCTGTTTAATTGTGATTTAAATACAATATTCAACATTTTTAGTTTGCAATGTTGATATATACCTTACCCTATTGCATTTACCTTATAAACAACGAGATCCGACTAAAACAGCCGAGATCCGACTAAAACAGCCGAGATCCGACTAAAACAGCCGAGATCCGACTAAAACAGCTCAAACTGGTGGGAAAACCACCAATCTGGCTACAAGTGTTTGGGCGTCTATCATACCGCTGCTCGAAATTAGTCTACAAGAGACGAGCGTTACTGGCATTCATTTAAAAAATGTGACGTTACTAAACTTTATATTAACATGGTATTGTATATTGAGAGCTACTGGTATTTGGTTCTGTAAGAGTTATCTAGCATGGTATTGTATATTGAGAGCTACTGGTATTTGGTTCTGTAAGAGTTATCTAGCATGGTATTGTATATTGAGAGCTACTGGTATTTGGTTCTGTAAGAGTTATCTAGCATGGTATTGTATATTGAGAGCTACTGGTATTTGGTTCTGTAAGAGTTATCTAACATGGTATTGTATATTGAGAGCTACTGGTATTTGGTTCTGTAAGAGTTATCTTACATGGTATTGTATATTGAGAGCTACTGGTATTTGGTTCTGTAAGAGTACTCTGACATGATATTAATTATTTAGAGCTACTGGTATTGGGTTCTGTAAGAGTTATCTGACATGATATCGGTACAACTGTAACATTCCTAAATGTATTGAAGTAGGGGGAGGGTGGTCTTGTTAGTGATAGTTGTCCTATCTTGTTATTGTGAGTTGTCCTATCTTGTTATTGTGAGTTGTCCTATCTTGTTATTGTGAGTTGTCCTATCTTGTTATAAGAAGCTAAGCCAGTGACATTATCAGATTAAGAAAAATAAACTTAGAAAAAAGAAAAAAAACTCCACAGCCACTGGACAGTTGATAGGGATTGTGTGGGTGGGTGGGGGTGGAGTGGGTAGGAAAGATTACATATTTACCTTGAGATGTTTAACATCAAATTGGATTAGCTCTTATTTGCCTATTTTTTTAACCCGATGTTGGAATTCGGTCAGTTGTCCCATTTGAAATGTAGCAACAACACGAACAAAAGGACATAACCGTAATACGGTAAAGATTTCGTAAAGAGCCGATTTGATGGAGGTGGGGGGGGGCAAAGGAATTGGAATGCTTATAGATACTACGCCAACTATGCTCAAACCAAATCCCGTGGGCCGAATTCGTCTAACTCTAACTGGACAGTTTCATCTGGGCCGCCTCTCGTTTAGAAGTGAAGTGCAGCCCTAGCCAAGTATATTATGATGTTTTAACTTTAATGTATGTTAATTAGTTTATGTCGACACCCTATCCTTGTGCTCTTCATCAGGCCGGCCAGTCCAATAATCGCATCCAATGTGGCCCGCGATTTCAAAAGTTTGCCCGCCCTTTTACTAAGGCATAGCATGGGACTGTGAGTTGAGCTTTAGTCTTTACCAACATGGGACTGTGAGTTGAGCTTTAGTCTTCACAAGTGAGAGGTAAATATGTCAACAGTATAAAACGTCGACTGTTTAAAATATCAAACTAAACACCTGTATGCTATATGACCGTTTGACGCTTTTATTGTTGACATTTTTTTACTGTTAATTTTTTTTACCTGCTGACACTTTTATCGAGACTAACCTGGGCTGTATATTTGTGGATATTGTCAACATATGAGAAAAATTCCAACACGTCCATCTTGTTCCAACACGTCCATCTTGTTCCAAGACGTCCATCTTGTTCCAACACGTCCATCTCGTTCCAACCCGTCCATCTTGTTCAACACGTCCATCTTGTTCCAACACGTCCATCTTGTTCCAACACGTCCATCTTGTTCCACTACGTCCATCTTGTTCCAACACGTCCATCTTGTTCCACTACGTCCATCTTGTTCCAACACGTCCATCTTGTTCCAACACGTCAATCTTGTTCCAACACGTCCATCTTGTTCCACTACGTACATATGATGACGTTGTAGAATGTTTGCTTTTATTTTGTTGTATTTTGTTTATTGTACAGAGTGGATTTTATCCTCTGTACAGCTCAACAGTACTTGAATGATCGAAGACAAAGTGGTAGAGGGTGAGGAGGGGAGTGAGAGTCAGACAGAGGGAGGGAGTGCGACTGAGAGAAAGGGAACGAACATTGTGAGATTTTGGTGATGAGACCATGTTTCCCTGAAGCTCTGTCCCATGTTTCCTTTAAATGTCAACTGGCATACACCAGTAAACACAAGATGTCATCAGCCCGTCATTAGTACGCCACTTTTTGTATTAGTACATGGCTAGTTCTCTCCCCTTTACCAAGCGCCCCCCCTCCCCATGTCCTCTCATTTTCTTCTTTGTTCACTCGTGGACTTACAAAAAAAAAGTTCTGGCTTCGCCTCAGACCTTCATTTCCTACCGTCAGTTGTCACCATCAGAGGCGTCGCCTTGAGCACGGTGGTGGGGCGGGATTCAGCTACTCATGATGTTATTAGCGAGTATCCTTTTTCCTGCTTTTTCTTGGAGAAAAATATCTCTGCAACATGCTATCTAAATACGGGTAAAATTATATAGATAAAATAAGTAGGAAGTATAGTATGTTGATTCATAAAACTAAAAATAAATAATTATCTGTATATAATTTATTCCTTCCTTGTCGAATAAAATACCTATTGAGACACAAGTAAGACATCTATTGAGACACAAGTAAGACATCTATTGAGACACAAGTAAGACATCTATTGAGACACAAGTAAGACATCTATTGAGACACAAGTAAGACATCTATTGAGACACAAGTAAGACATCTATTGAGACACATATAAGAAACGTATTGAGACAAAAGTAAGACATCTATTGAGACACAAGTAAGACAACTATTGAGACACATATAAGAAACGTATTGAGACACAAGTAAGACAACTATTGAGACACATATAAAGGCGTATTGAGACACAAGTAAGACATCTATTGAGACACATATAAGAAACGTATTGAGACACAAGTAAGACATCTATTGAGACACATATAAGAAACGTATTGAGACACAAGTAAGACATCTGTTGAGACACGTATAAGAAACGTATTGAGACACAAGTAAGACATCTATTGAGACACATATAAGAAACGTATTGAGACACAAGTAAGACATCTGTTGAGCCACGTATAAGAAACGTATTGAGACACAAGTAAGACATCTATTGAGACACAAGTAAGACAACTATTGAGACACATATAAGAAACGTATTGAGACACAAGTAAGACAACTATTTAGACACATATAAGAAACATATTGAGACACAAGTAAGACATCTATTGAGACTCTTTGAGTCCATGGTCGAGATATCAGCTTCTTACATCACTAAATAAAATACTCAGTCAAATATTGTAACATCCAGTAACATTGTATATATTCTTTAAAGCAATGACGGTATTATTGCTAATCAAAAAGTACATTCAAGCAAAATTTGACAAAACTTAAGTTTTCTAAGAATACAGATTCTTTAAAAAAAAAACTCATTTCTGTTGGTTTTTTTTATCCCCGCGTAATAAATATGACATAAACTAGACATAAACTAGACATAAACTTGACATAAACTAGTGATAAAAGACACGTTTGGTGCAACTAGAGAGTTTTCAAAAATATCAAACTAAAATATTTAAGAGATAGAATGTAGCATCCATTGTCTCACGACGATTTTCTGGGAGCGTGAATTTCAACGTTATTAGCGGAAGGAAGAAAACCTGTAAGTGTAATTATTTTATGACCTTTCACCTCTATGTTTGGGCCACTTCCCTGATTCAGACTCAATAAGTCACACCAAGTAAACAAAATACCAGCCTCACAAAATACCAGCCTCACAAAATACCAGCTTCACGGAAACTTTGAAGATTTCATTAACAAAATCACAGACACCATAAGCCAGACACCATAAATGTGAAAGACTCCACCGTTCTAGGTTGTCACAATTGTCACAGTGATGAAGTCTCAGTTCAAGCAGTGAGCCAGTGAGATCTGGTATTACACTACATAATTCTATTAAAGTTTTAAGATATTGAAATAATTTGAAAACATCCAGACTTTAAGTTCACAAAATGATAAACGCAAACTAAAACGCTAAGTCGGTAAATAGATAGATAGATAGATAGATAGATATATTAGATAGACAGATAGATTATATAGATAGATAGATAGATAGATATAGATAGATAGATAGATAGATAGATAGATAGATAGATAGATAGGTAGATAGATAGATAGATAGATAGATAGATAGATAGATAGATAGATAGATAGATAGATAGATAGATAGATAGATAGATAGATAGATAGATAGATAACTGTTGACTGACATTGTAAAACTTTAATATTTTATTTTACTGTCAAGATTTTATTTCAATGCAACGCTCAATGTATAGTTCAAACATCAAGTTTCTATTGTCTTCAATCACAAACAATCAAATGTACTCACCATTATGCAACATTTAACTACAAGTGATACGTATTAAGGTAAACATAAATAGTGTCTAATTTCTTCTTTCTTGTTAACGTAAGTCTGTAGAATTACGACTTTGTTTCATTGGTAATTAAGACTATGTGGCATTATGTCCCATTAGTAATTTAGTACTTATTCTCAACAACGCTGTGAGGTATTCATTAAATTTCATCTTAAATAGACAACTCTGTCTCTGTTACTGGTCTCCCTTTTTCATTAGATGCTACTAATGTATCTATTGTTAGGTTGACCTCACTGGGAGCTGACCTCAGTTCCACCCTCTCATCCTGTCCCTTCCCCCCACCCCCACACCTAAATGAGACTTTCCCGCACGTGCTGTCAACATCCTGGTCTCACAGCCTCAAGGTACAACAAACGCTGTGACCTGACGGCTCCAAATTAGCCATTGTAACGCATTCAGTAGCATGAACGTTGTTAGAGGGCTACAAAGTCGCACCGCGCCACACCCCCTCCCCACCCCCACCTCCGCCCCGAGGCACGAAACAATTAAAAATTTAACAGCGGCCATTTAGTTTAGAAAAAAAAAAAATTCAATCTTAATAAAAATTAAAAGGTCTGGCCACATTAAGGTCAAATCGAGCTGACCTACTTGTAATTACTACAACAGATTTGAGATAATTAGCCCATTAATTGTATTTTTTTTCCGCAGGAGAATCTTTGTTCTAAAATTGCCTAAAACTGCTGGGGGAAGGGGCAACTCCTCCCCCACCCATAGCTCGTGTTGTCCAGACCTGTTTTTTTTTAATGTTCAGAAGAACGTCGGACAGCCTCTTATGTCTTCCCTTCCAAATGTCCACTCCATAATGACTGGCTAATGATGTCCGAACTTGGCCTTTAGAGACTTTAGTTCTTCCACACAAATGACCTGCTAGAGGAACTTGGAATTAATTAGTCCGGTACTGTGGCACTGAACATTGAGTGGTCAGTGAGAAGTTGACTGAAAACATTAGTCTATTGGTCACTTTATAAATAAATGTGCCCTAAACATTTAGGCCTTTGAAGTTGGCATATGCAACTTTATATTCATAAAATGTAAATTATTTCTGTGCTGATGAATGTGTATTTATGTCTTTATATACTTGAACAAACCATAAAACTAAAAATAGATCACTTCTATGAAAGAGTTTATAGTTGGTGCGCATATCATCAAGCTTAGACACAATTTTTGTTCAAATGATTCCTTCTTGAAGGAGATGGTATCTTTGTACTGCTTTTATAAACGACCTCTGTGTGCTCTGTGCAGCCTTTATAAATGGCATCTGTGTGCAGCCTTTATAAATGATATCTATGTAAAACATTTATAAATGATATCTTAGTGCGACCATTATAAATGACATCTGTGTACATCCTTTATAAATCAGCAGCAGTTACAGTTAGATAATGTTGTACAGATACAATAACAGACACAATAGCAGACACATTAGCAGATAAAATAACAGACACAATAACAGACACAAATATAATAAATTAAAATCGCTGACGAATGTAAATTGTGTTGTATTTCTTTACCATAACATTGCCAACCTTCTAGTGTGTGAGGTATCGGATATAGGCATTAGAAATGTTTCAAGTGTCACGTGGAACTCTGACTTCCCGAGCAACGCCGGGTACAATGCTCGTAAATAAATTCATGAAGTGCCATAGTGTATCGTATTATATGGTATAGTATATCATGATGCATTGTGTGGTATGGTACAGTGTATCATAGTACGTGGTGTGGTACAGTGTGTCATTGTACTTGGTGTGGTACAGTGTATCATGGTACATGGTGTGATTCAGTGTATTATGGTACGTGGTATGGTACAGTGTATCATGGTACATGGTGTGATACAGTGTATCATGGTTCGTGGTATGGTACAGTGTTTCATGGTGTTTTACTATTCAGCGTTGATTGGTGCCTCAACAAGTACAGATGTGGCTGACCTGTTATCAGTGTCACTTAAAACTGATCCCAGACTTATATAAAACATTCACAGACACCTTACTTTATGGGGGTCTATATTAGTGCCAAATGTCCCACTGATCCTCTGACATCTAGATCCCGAATGTAGGCCTCACCTAACTATATATCACAGTGTCACTAATTAGATGACATTTACATCGACAGAACCAAAACAAAATGAACCATTGGTCCTGGCACAAACAAAATGTCTTCATCTGTCCAGTCAGTGACCTGTCATGTCTACCACCCCCGGGTCTTCTTGTAACCCCACTCCCCCTGGTTATCTGCAGTTGGAGCTTCAGAGTAAGTACTCTTGCTACAGTTAATGACAACCAAGACAACCTGTTTCACACTTCCCCCTCCCCACCCTTCACCAATCGTCCATTAACTGTTTATTTCTTTCCAACCCCTTTACTGGAATAGTCAAGTTGTTTGGAGGATAGATTGCTGGGTGGGAAGGGAGAGAAAAGTGTTCACATCTCGCTGTATGTTTTCGATATCACTGTTCAGTTTTATAAATTGAAGATGTTTCTGTGTCCAGTGTTTGAGTACATTCCGTCTGTGTCCAGTGTTTGAGTACATTCCGTCTGTGTCCAGTGTTTGAGTAAATTCCGTTTGTGTCCAGTGTTTGAGAACATACCGTCCCTATGATTGGGATAAACAAATTGTTTGTTTGTTTTTGGAATTATTGCATTGAAATGTAAAGGATGTCGATTAAGTATCTTTCTGATGTCTAAAATATTTTTAGATAAATAGACGGAAACAGAGGCGTACCTAAGGTGGGGGTAAGAGGGTCCGAATTCGAAAGTCCTACCCCCGCGCCCCAGCTTGAGGGGGGGATTTTTTCACATTTAATATTACATACATTATCTCATGTCATGGTGTCGAATGTCAAAATGCAGGGCCCCAAAAAGACCAAGCCCCCCGGGGCCCCCAAATCCCTAGGTTCGGCACTGGACAAAAACAATCGATGAGTGGGCATTAGAGAAGGTCGTCTTCCTCGTGCAATACCAGCTTAATTTGGATAGATATACGGTTTGACAGATGACACAGATAACATGGTCTGACAGATGACATAGAAAACACGGTTTGACTGATGACACGGTTTGTCAGATGACCTATTTAGATAGATGACAAAGTTTGACAGGTGACAAAGTTAGATAACAAACCTAGCTAAACAGATGACATAGTTAGACGAATGAAGCAGTTTAACAGAAAACAAAATTTGACAGATGACACAGTTTGACAGATGACTCAGTTTGACAGATGACACACTTAGACAGATGACAATGTTTACAGATAATATAGTTCGAAAAACAACAAAACGGGATAGATCAAACAGTTCGACAGATCACACAATTGGACAGGTTACACAGCTTAATAGATCACACAGCTGGATAGATCACACAATTGGACAGGTTACACATCTGGATAGATCACACAGCTGGATAAATCACACAGCTGGATAGATCACACAGCTGGATAGATCACACAATTGGATAGCTCACCAAAGGTATTGTTCATTTTTTTAAAAACCCGTCCTAATACAGTCTTGTATGTACATTGTAACAAACTGTGCAGACTGCCTGTGTATAGCTGCTCTATTGTCATAGTACTTATTTAATGGTCATCTCCTTGATAATTTCACTCATGTCATGTGACCTACTGCTATCTCTATAACATGACTAACCATTAATCCAAAATTATTAGCCTGTTAGTGTCATGTGACCTATTGCTATCTCTATAACATGACTAACCATTTATCCAAAATTATTAGCCTGTTAGTGTCATGTGACCTACTGCTATCTCTATAACATGACTAACCATTTATCCAAAATTCTTAGCCTGTTAGTGTCATGTAACCTACTGCTATCTCTATAACATGACTAACCATTTATCCAAAATTCTTAGCCTGTTAGTGTCATGTGACCTACTGCTATCTCTATAACATGACGAACCATTTATCCAAAATTATTAGCCTGTTAGTGTCATGTGACCTACTGCTATCTCTATAACATGACTAACCATTTATCCAAAATTCTTAGCCTGTTAGTGTCATGTAACCTACTGCTATCTCTATAACATGACTAACCATTTATCCAAAATTCTTAGCCTGTTAGTGTCATGTGACCTACTGCTATCTCTATAACATGACGAACCATTTATCCAAAATTATTAGCCTGTTAGTGTCATGTGACCTACTGCTATCTCTATAACATGACTAACCATTTATCCAAAATTCTTAGCCTGTTAGTGTCATGTGACTTGCCCCTGTCTTTATCTTGTAATATTAATTCTACATCACAGACCGATATTTCAGCATTAAAGATTTAAAATAGAATCGCATAATGTGGTAGACATGTTTTTATAAATCATAACAATCATAAGACGCCTGAATTAGGAATAAAATCTATCGAATCGTTACATTGACCCAGTTTAGCCAACATAGAACTGCTCTGTAGTTTGGAACAGAGATGAAACTCACAGACTAAATTAAAATTCTTAATAATTAAACCGTGAGACTCAATAGGTCTATGACATCAATGTAACTAATCAGTCTAATGCATGGTAGGTCAAGCATGAAGTCAGTGATATCCGTAGTTCCATTTCTCATAAAGTATACTTTATATTAAGAGCCCCATGAAAATAGATTTAATAGGATTCAAAAGTAATGAAATATTAAACTACTGCAACTAATTCTTTGGTAGTCGTACTTAACAAAATGTCGCAAAATTTGCCAAAGTTGATCTAATGAATCTATCCAGCAGTCCCCACCCTCGCCAACCCATTACTGACTCGCCTCTGTCATTATCCCAGCAGCCCCCATCCTCACCAACCCATTACTGACTCAACCCCCACCCTCGCCAACCCATTACTGACTCAACCCCCACCCTCGCGAACCCATTTGTCATGGTATAGTTATTAGTACTACGCACACAGGTGTGTGTGTATCTTTGGAGCTTGGCCAACCAGGTCAACATGTGGTCACGGGGTCATGATTCGAGTTGTTGATAGAAAATAAATATGTTGTTTATTATTCTAGATATTTATAGAAAACAAATATGTTGTTTATTTGTAAATTGTATTGACTAAATGAGTAAGAGACAGAGCGATGTGGAATGTTCAAGATGGATGGAAGGAAATTATATAAAGACGATGTTCAGTTGAGAAAAGGTATTGAAGAGAGAGTTGAGTCAATCGAGTCAGAAGTTCAGTTGAGTATTGAGAGAGTATTCGAATATATATCAGAAGTTTTAGTTGATCAGTTAAGTTCATTGTTAACAAGTATTATTCATTGGATTTATTCTGTTTATTTATATTATTGTGTCGTCAATAAATCATATGAACCATGGACATGAATTGAGTTTTCATTATTAACCAGCTCATAAGCTTACATCATTTACACCATTACTGACTCGCCTCTGTCATTATCCCAGCAGCCCCCATCCTCACCAACCCATTACTGACTCAACCCCCACCCTCGCCAACCCATTACTGACTCAACCCCCACCCTCGCCAACCAATTACTGACTCAACCCCCACCCTCGCCAACCCATTACTGACTCGCCTCTGTCATTATCCCAGCAAACCCCACCCTCGCCAACCCATTACTGACTCAACCCCCACCCTCGCCAACCAATTACTGACTCGCCTCTGTCATTATCCCAGCAGCCCCCATCCTCACCAACCCTTTACTGACTCGCCTCTGTCCTTATCCCAGCAACCCCCATCCTCGCCAACCCAATACTGACTCAGCCCCATCCTCGCCAACCCATTACTGACTCAACCCCCATCCTCGCCAACCCATTACTGACTCTGCCCCCATCCCCGCCAACCCATTACTGACTCAGCCCCCATCCTCGCCAACCCATTACTGACTCAGCCCCCATCCTCGCCAACCCATTACTGACTCTGCCCCCATCCCCACCAACCCATTACTGACTCAGCCCCCATCCTCGCCAACCCATTACTGACTCAGCCACCATCCTCGCCAACCCATTACTGACTCAGCCCCCATCCTCGCCAACCCATTACTGACTCAGCCCCCATCCTCGCCAACCCATTACTGACTCAGCCCCCACCCTCGCCAACCCATTACTGACTCAGCCCCCATCCTCGCCAACCCATTACTGACTCAACCCCGACCCTCGCCAACCCATTACTGACTCAGCCCCCATCCTCGCCAACCCATTACTGACTCAGCCCCCATCCTCGCCAACCCATTACTGACTCAACCCCCACCCTCGCCAACCCATTACTGACTCAACCCCCACCCTCGCCAACCCATTACTGACTCAACCCCCACCCTCGCCAACCCATTACTGACTCAACCCCCACCCTCGCCAACCCATTACTGACTCAACCCCCACCCTCGCGAACCCATTTGTCATGGTATAGTTATTAGTACTACGCACACAGGTGTGTGTGTATCTTTGGAGCTTGGCCAACCAGGTCAACATGTGGTCACGGGGTCATGATTCGAGTTGTTGATAGAAAATAAATATGTTGTTTATTATTCTAGATATTTATAGAAAACAAATATGTTGTTTATTTGTAAATTGTATTGACTAAATGAGTAAGAGACAGAGCGATGTGGAATGTTCAAGATGGATGGAAGGAAATTATATATAGACGATGTTCAGTTGAGAAAAGGTATTGAAGAGAGAGTTGAGTCAATCGAGTCAGAAGTTCAGTTGAGTATTGAGAGAGTATTCGAGTATATATCAGAAGTTTTAGTTGATCAGTTAAGTTCATTGTTAACAAGTATTATTCATTGGATTTATTCTGTTTATTTATATTATTATGTCGTCAATAAATCATATGAACCATGGACATGAATTGAGTTTTCATTATTAACCAGCTCATAAGCTTACATCATTTACACCATTACTGACTCGCCTCTGTCATTATCCCAGCAGCCCCCATCCTCACCAACCCATTACTGACTCAACCCCCACCCTCGCCAACCAATTACTGACTCGCCTCTGTCATTATCCCAGCAGCCCCCATCCTCACCAACCCATTACTGACTCGCCTCTGTCCTTATCCCAGCAACCCCCATCCTCGCCAACCCATTACTGACTCAGCCCCATCCTCGCCAACCCATTACTGACTCAGCCCCCATCCTCGCCAACCCATTACTGACTCAGCCCCCATCCTCGACAACCCATTACTGACTCAACCCCCATCCTCGCCAACCCATTACTGACTCAGCCCCCATCCTCGCCAACCCATTACTGACTCAGCCCCCATCCTCGCCAACCCATTACTGACTCAGCCCCCATCCTCGCCAACCCATTACTGACTCAACCCCCACCCTCGCCAACCCATTACTGACTCGCCTCTGTCATTATCCCAGCAAACCCCACCCTCGCCAACCCATTACTGACTCAACCCCCACCCTCGCCAACCCATTACTGACTCGCCTCTGTCATTATCCCAGCAGCCCCCATCCTCACCAACCCATTACTGACTCAACCCCCACCCTCGCCAACCAATTACTGACTCGCCTCTGTCATTATCCCAGCAGCCCCCATCCTCACCAACCCATTACTGACTCGCCTCTGACCTTATCCCAGCAACCCCCATCCTCGCCAACCCATTACTGACTCAGCCCCATCCTCGCCAACCCATTACTGACTCAGCCCCCATCCTCGCCAACCCATTACTGACTCAGCCCCCATCCTCGCCAACCCATTACTGACTCAACCCCCATCCTCGCCAACCCATTACTGACTCAGCCCCCATCCTCGCCAACCCATTACTGACTCAGCCCCCATCCTCGCCAACCCATTACTGACTCAGCCCCCATCCTCGCCAACCCATTACTGACTCAGCCCCCATCCTCGCCAACCCATTACTGACTCAGCCCCCATCCTCGCCAACCCAATACTGACTCAGCCCCCACCCTCGCCAACCCATTACTGACTCAGCCCCCATCCTCGCCAACCCATTACTGACTCAACCCCGACCCTCACCAACCCATTACTGACTCAGCCCCCATCCTCGCCAATCCATTACTGACTCAGCTCCCATCCTCACCAACTTATTACTGACTCAACCCCCACCCTCGCCAACCCATTACTGACTCAACCCCCACCCTCGCCAACCCATTACTGACTCAACCCCCACCCTCGCCAACCCATTACTGGCTCAACCCCCACCCTCGCCAACCCATCACTGACTCAACCCCCACCCTCGCCAACCCATTACTGACTCAACCCCCACCCTCGCCAACCCATTACTGACTCAACCCCCACCCTCGCCAACCCATTACTGACTCAACCCCCATCCTCGCCAACCCATTACTGACTCGCCTCTGTCATTATCCCAGCAACCCCCACCCTCGCCAACCCATTACTGACTCAACCCGCACCCTCGCCAACCCATTACTGACTCAACCTCCACCCTCGCCAACCCATTACTGACTCGCCTCTGTCATTATCCCAGCAGCCCCCATCCTCACCAACCCATTACTGACTCAACCCCCACCCTCGCCAACCCATTACTGACTCGCCTCTGTCATTATCCCAGCAGCCCCCATCCTCACCAACCCATTACTGACTCGCCTCTGTCATTATCCCAGCAACCTCCACCCTCGCCAACCCATTACTGACTCAGCCCCATCCTCGCCAACCTATTACTGACTCAGCCCCCATCCTCGCCAACCCATTACTGACTCAGCCCCCATCCTCGCCAACCCATTACTGACTCAACCCTCATCCTCGCCAACCCATTACTGACTCAGCCCCCATCCTCGCCAACCCATTACTGACTCAGCCCCCATCTTCGCCAACCCATTACTGACTCAGCCCCCATCCTCGCAAACCCATTACTGACTCAACCCCCATCCTCGCCAACCCATTACTGACTCAGCCTCCATCCTCGCAAACCCATTACTGACTCAACCCCCACCCTCGCCAACCCATTACTGACTCAGCCCCCATCCTCTCCAACCCATTACTGACTCAACCCCGACCCTCGCCAACCCATTACTGACTCGCCTCTGTCATTATCCCAGCAACCCCCACCCTCGCCAACCCATTACTGACTCAACCCCCACCCTCGCCAACCCATTACTGACTCGCCTCTGTCATTATCCCAGCAGCCCCCATCCTCACCAACCCATTACTGACTCGCCTCTGTCATTATCCCAGCAACCCCCATCCTCGCCAACCCATTACTGACTCAGCCTCATCCTCGCCAACCCATTACTGACTCAGCCTTCATCCTCGCCAACCCATTACTGACTCAGCCCCCATCCTCACCAACCCATTACTGACTCGCCTCTGTCATTATCCCAGCAACCCCCTTCCTCACCAACCCATTACTGACTCGCCTCTGTCATTATCCCAGCAACCCCCACCCTCGCCAACCCATTACTGACTCAACCCCCACCCTCGCCAACCCATTACTGACTTGCCTCTGTATTATCCCAGCAACCCCCACCCTCACCAACCCATTACTGACTCAGCCCCCATCCTCACCAACCCATTACTGACTCAACCCCCATCCTCACCAACCCATTACTGACTTAGCCCCCATCCTCACCAACCCATTACTGACTCGCCTCTGTCATTATCCCAGCAACCCCCATCCTCACCAACCCATTACTGACTCGCCTCTGTCATTATCACAGCAACATTAATTATTTATCAAAAATATTAATTAAACCCGATTACCGAGTAACTTCAAGCCATACATAATTTGATTTCGAAAAGCAAAAACTGTCATGGTGAAGCTGCAAGGAAGACAATACCCCATGCAATGAATGCTCCACGCAACACGCTAACTAACTAGGGCTCACTCTACATATATCTAGGTGGCACGTAATAAAGTTAAGAGCATTCTCTGTGCTCACCAAACGTGCATGCATGACGGCCATTTAAATACATGACATTCAAAGAGAGTTAAATGGCCAGGGATTTTCCTTTTTTTTTTCCTAACGTTGCCAACAAAAATTTTTATTCCGAAGAATAATTTCGTTTCATTGTTCTTCTCATTTTGGATTTCTTACAAGTTTTTACATTTATTATTATTTCCCTTTTTTTTTTGTAGTTTCTTTCGTAATTATTGGATATAGATTCTAGAGAAGAAATAACTCAGCAAATAAATGAGGAAATAAAAAAAAATATATAATCGATAGAGAGCGAGAGAGTGTGTGAGAGAGATAGATAGTCAGGATAAACAGAGAAACTGGCCTGGTCCATAGAACGATCTGGATTTTTTTCCAAAACACCTCTCTCATTCCTCCAACTGTTCCTCTCTCATTCTTCACCTGTATCATGTCTGCTTTCTTCACAAGACAACATACATAATTATGTTCTTCTTTCCTTCCTCCATAAGTTATCATACATTATCATGTTCTTCTCTCTCACCTTTACAAGTTATCATACATAATCATGTTCTTCTCTCCCACATCCACAAGTTATCATACATTATCATGTTCCTATCTCCTTCCTCCACAAGCTATCATACATTATCATGTTCTTCTCTACCCACCTCCACGAGTTATCATATATCATTATCTTCCTCTCTCCTTCCTCCACATAAATAGTTATCTTCCTCCCCACTTACCAAATGAAATACAGGACGCCACTGATGCCTGAGTTACAGTTTGAACTCCCAACTGAAACATGCTCACGATACATGCCGTTAGTTCGTTTTCGTCCTCAATAGACATGCATGTCAACGAGCGCCATGGATCATTTTTTATGGCCATTTCTATTGGTTGATCTTGAAACGAGTCTAACGAGTATCGGCCGGGATGGCTGAGTCTCAAATTTGAGCGAGGCTGTAAGAAAAATGTCTTCTTTCATCCTTATGTCTCCTTCTCTCTATCACAATCTCTCATTCCTATTTCTTAACATGTTAATTACAACGACCACAAACATAGAACATTTCTACTCTTCCCTCCTCGCCTGCTTATTCCGTTAGGTTTAGCCCCCCCCCCCTGTTAAAACATGAAATCCCATAATACAGTTCATAGAATGTAATGGCAGCCTCAAGACTCGAGTTAACAAAGACATAAATGGACATTTTTAAATGTAAGGTCTGGGGATCTCTCCATCTACATGTCCATTATCTTCTCGTCAAATTGCCGATCTATTATGTATTATAGCCAATCTATATAGCATAATGGGCCAATCTATTTCGCTCAATGTCTGATAGAGAGAGAGATGTCTATTACAACATGACGATCTCTTTGTCTGTAGCATGTGAGGGAGATTAATAGAGGAACAAAAATAGAAATATAATTTATAACACTGAATTCTATTTTTTAATACATATAAGCATTTTGTATATTTATGAATAGTAAAATATCACGGTGCTATAAATAATCTTAACCACAGAAAGATATAGATTGATAAACAGACAGATAGATAGATTGATAGATAAACAGACAGATAGATAGATTGATATATATTTATATATATATATATTAGGGTGCATCACCAAAATTTTTTTTTTATAATTGATCTGTCTGCTATTTAAATGTGTTCCATTGATCATAAAAAGCATTGTGTAAAAAATAAAAAAAATATTTCACAATATTTAGAGGTCCCCCGGACTTCAACAAAGTTTGCATAATTAAGCGAAAACTAGATAAAACCATCCTTCTTGTAAAGTCTTACAGACTTACATACAAAAAGTGAAGCGCTATATAAATTGTTTTATAGTCTTTGGTTTTATAATGTTTGGTAGCTATGATTGATTTTGATAAGCAGTTGTGCTAGAAATAAAATTTAAAATTCACATTTTATTAGCAAAAACAACACTTTTCCTTACCGCATATTGATGACCAAGGCAAGCCTTTTAATTTCTTTATTTATATTATTTTAATTTCTGATACACACGACCTATAAAATCAGAACATGGAAATGATATGAAAAACAACAATAAAATGTTTACACCTTCTAAGGAAATGCTGGCTGACCCTGAATCAAGTTAATGCTTTCTACGAAAAAGCAAACATTCCAATGGTGACAGAGAGGTGAGCTTGTGAGAAGATTGTTCAGCTTCTTGATGAATACAATAAACTTCGTTCAATTGATAAAAGTCGCCGAAACACACCAGCCACCAAACGTAAACTGGAACAAATGAAATCTATGTTGGCAACAACTTTTCAACTGTGGCCACCAAATGTCGAGACTATTATCAAGAATGCAGAAGATCTTGCATTCTTGAGGTCTATGAAAGGAGACAGGTCTTCCAGCTTTGGATCATTTGACAAAACACTTGCAAAAAAAGTCGCTCGACGCCATTCACGAGATGTCGCAAAATTGGAATGTCAGAAACGCGCAAGAGAAGAAAATGCAGCATGTTCAACGATATCAGTGCCTTCCAGCGAGGGTAGCAGTGACGAACCCGATGATTCTACTTCTAAATCTGAAGATAATATTGAGTTTGTTGATAACTGTTCGGATGATATAATCCCATTGCAAAAGCGAAGAAAGCCAACAGGAGCTTTAGTATTTGTACCTCCAGATGTTTTAAGCCGACCAAATCTTGTGTCACTAGCGACAAGATTAAAGATTACACCAACACAGCAGGCAGCTTTCACACAGGGCCTTATTAGCGAGTCTGGGGGTGATGTATCAATGGTGGCTTCTTCCTATGCCACTGCAGATCGTTCACGTCGCTAAGTTGTAAGTGAGATATCTACAAAGATCCACGACTCCTGGGAACCACCCAAACTCTGCACTCTCCACTGGGATGGCAAACTGACACCTTCTCTAAAAAAATCATCGTGTCACTGAAGAACGCATTACAGTTGTTGTCGGTGATGCAAAGCAATTGAAACTTCTAGGAGTGCCAAATTATGCCAAGGCAACAAAGAAACCCGTTGGTGAAATAATTGCAGAATTAACCATGAAGCTAATGACAGAGTGGCATTGTAATGATTGTATCGTTAATATGACATTCGACACAACAAGATCAAACACTGGTCATCAGACTGCTGCCTGCATTGCCATACAAAATATGCTGCAACGTGCTCTTCTGTGGTCAGGTTGTCGCCATCACATTGGTGAAGTTATCCTCTCGCATGTGTTTGCAGACATGAAAATAGAAGTTTCCAAATCCCCGGATATAACTTTGTTCACCAAGCTGCGAAGTAATTGGGAGTTGGTGGCACATGATTGGTCTCACGTTTGTAGTTCGTTTACGTTAGCTGATCATGATCTGAAGGCTCAAGAGCGACTGATGATAATGAGAGATGCGGTAATTGCACATGCCAACTCTAGTAAACAAACCGAATTCTTGCGAGACGACTAGCACGAATTCCTTAAGCTGTCCCTTGTTTACCTGAATGCTACAAATAAGGAGGTTAACTTTAAAAGACCAGATGCCCTGCACAAAGCACGATGGATGGCAAAGCTGATATATTGCCTCAAGATTGCACTGTGTGAGAAACAAATTCAATTATTGCCTCCAGGTACTATTACCACACGTGATCAATTGCCAAAGATTCGTGCATTTGCTACATTTGTAACACATGTTTATGTCGTGTGGTGGCTCACTTGCAAAAAGAGTGTGGATGCACCATGGAATGATCTACAGCTCTACAAGCGACTTTTGGATTGCAACGATGTCAACAGAGACATATCCAAGTCAGCAATCCGTGCCCTGAATAGGCATCTGTGGTACCTCACTGCTGAAATGATCCCACTTGCTCTGTTCAGCAATGAAGTACCTATGTTGGAAAAGCGAGCTCTAGCAGATGCTCTGTTAAGACTTCGACCAGTGGTTGCCCTCCAAACTCCACAGAATCGATTTGGAAATGGTTGGGGAAAACCACGATTCCAATCAATTGATTCTAAAACTCGGTTGTGTGATCTGGCTGGAGTTGACTCGTGGTTTACTATATACAGACTTCAACTGGACACAGGATTCCTCTAACTGCCTGTTGATGATTGGTGCCAAACAGCTTCTTACATTGCCAATGCAGAAAATGTTGCTGCTATTAACGTTGTTAACGATTGTGCCGAGAGAGGAGTGAAACTGGCATCTGACTTTGTTGAAGCAGCGCGAACGGATGAACATTTTCAAAACATTCTTCAATTGGTAGAAATAGACCGCAAAAACATCTCAAATGTGCGTAAACCTTACAAACGTGCAACAAAGTGACACTGAATTAAATGCAACAGTAATAAATAATTTAATACTTTAATGTAATTTTATATAGGCTAGAATAAACTTTTTTTTTCTTACATGTCATGTTTTGTGATTTCTTAGGCGGGGGAGGGGCGACCTCTAAATTAACTCTGATTTGAAAATATTTCACACAAGTTATTATTAATGATATTAGAACAAATTAGAAACATAGACAGCTCAAAAACAAACAATCTATTTTTTCCTCTATTGTGGTGATGCACCCTAATATATATATATATATATATATATATATATATATATATATATAGATAGATAGATAGATAGATAGACAGACAGACAGACAGACAGACACAGACAGATAGATAGATAGATAGATAGATAGATAGATAGATAGATAGATAGATAGATAGATAGATAGATAGATAGATAGATAGATAGATAGATAGATAGATAGATAGATAGATAGATAGATAGATAGATAGATAGATAGATAGATAGATAGATAGATAGATAGATAGATAGATAGAGTTCATCCTATTCAAGATCTAGTTGTCACTGGTCTATGTATTACAAACGCCACATCCTGCACGTTGGAGGTCAGACCCAACAACTTCATCATTTGTCTGATACTACTGCCATACGTCACGATGGGCCAGACAAGATGGATGGCGTCATGAACACACCAGAAATATACTGGGGACTGATAGTGACACAAGGGCAGATCATTGCGTATCGATTGCCTTTACACAGTGATCATTCTTTTCCCCCCTCCTTTCATATTTCTGCAAATTTCTGCAGAAGCATCTCAGATGATCTATAGATTCATACCACGGGACTGCGCATGTCGCAACATATGTTGTACAAAGAATTCCAATCTATTTTTCCAGCTAAAAGGAAAGACGGCTGGGGGGTCAAGAGAAGATCAAAAATAGGGACCTTGTCAGACTGGACATTTCAAAGTGGAAGTAACTCTTTTTATCTTCTGTCTGACACGACGGAACAATTTTTCACTGTTGTTGTTGGAACATGACATGAGAATCTGGCAGGGAAGTGAGTCACAGTTTGTTAAACTGACTCATATAGTTATAGACAGACGTAGAGACATGTGAACTGAGAGATAGACAGGCGTAGAGACATATAAAATGAAGAGACAGACAATCGGAGAGACATATGAACTGAGAGACAGATAGAAGGGAACTGAGGGTCGCTGGTTCAATCTCCCGTGACGAACAATGAATATTTCCCAATGGATATTTCAGGTCATGGCTAAAGTCCCCGCTATATCTCCCGTGGTGCCTCCATTGTCATTGCACTATCATCTATGGTGGGGATGAAAGAAGGGCACCATAAAAACCGTCCCATTAGTGGTTGATAGCATCTAGGAGATTTCATTTCATCCTTACAGGGACTTCACACACAGATAGAAGGAGAAATATAGGTAGGTATGCCGCTTGGCAGATATACAATGGATATTGTAGATAGATAGATAGATAGATAGATAGATAGATAGATAGATAGATAGATAGATAGATAGATAGATAGATAGATAGATAGATAGATAGATAGATAGATAGATAGATAGATAGATAGATAGATAGAAAACTGTCCGCTATCCTCAAAATTTATAAGACGCCTTTATCTAAATTGAGGTCGCAGTGACCATTTGTCAAACTGACCTCAGCGGCTTTTAACGAGACTGACCATATAATTGACAAGTATTTATGGCACTCTTCTAAGTCACTCGCATCCATAAATCTGAAAAATGTATTAGATATGTGTATGTACCATCTGACGGTTTGTTAGCTCTGTCAATATTATCAGGTAAGACATAAAACGACAGTAATGTTTATATTTACAGGTAAGATATATCAGTAAGTGATGACTTACTTTTGACTGTTAAATATGCCAGAGATACTTAGCAGTAATGTAGCATTGCATGTTGGTGTTTTATTCTTCACAATATGTTTAAATTAAAATAGTTTTATTATCTCTAATAAAATATAGAATTATATAAAAAAAATATATAAGAATATATCTATGTGTGTAACATAATATGGATGTTATGTTTTTGAAAACATAATTTGTGGTATTGACATCCCGTGATTTATTTGGAGTTTTTGGTTAAACATTGCCACATCCTGTTTTAACAGTACGGTATATTTTGACAGTTTTACAGTGAATTTTTGTTGTTTGTTGAATGGTGCACTTGTTGATTAATGATAAACATTAACAGTTGAGTTTCAGTTTTATTGAGTCTTGACCGACAGTAACATCACTGAATCCAGATTGTATAACAATTTATTGGGTGGAAAAAAATTGTGACATTGAAATGTTTTGGTTTGGATTGAAATGTTTTGTTTCCTCGTGAATTATGCCTGTGTTGTTGTTTACTTTCATACAGTTTATGTTTACTGTATGATTCAAGGTGTTTACGTCAACAAGTACACATCTTGAATCCATTTTATTTCGAGGATTATTTATTTATTTGTTTATAGTAACTTATTTTGTAAATTTTATATCAAATGTTTCATGACTTGTACAAAATGTTGTAAGTTATCGATATCAAATGTTTCATGACTTGTACAAAATGTGTAAGTTATTGATATCAAATGTTTCATGACTTGTACAAAATGTTGTAAGTTAT
The DNA here is from genome assembly GCA_021962125.1 of Bulinus truncatus. Taxonomy (NCBI): domain Eukaryota; kingdom Metazoa; phylum Mollusca; class Gastropoda; family Planorbidae; genus Bulinus; species Bulinus truncatus. The sequence goes on along the minus strand of JAGDYQ010000038.1, from coordinate 2,290,537 downwards.
TGATATCAAATGTTTCATGACTTGTACACAATGTTGTAAGTTACTGATATCAAATGTTTCATGACTTGTACAAAATGTTGTAAGTTATTGATATCAAATGTTTCATGACTTGTACAAAATGTTGTAAGTTATTGATATCAAATGTTTCATGACTTGTACACAATGTTGTAAGTTATTGATATCAAATGTTTCATGACTTGTACAAAATGTTGTAAGTTATTGATATCAAATGTTTCATGACTTGTACACAATGTTGTAAGTTACTGATATCAAATGTTTCATGACTTGTACAAAATGTTGTAAGTTATTGATATCAAATGTTTCATGACTTGTACAAAATGTTGTAAGTTATTGATATCAAATGTTTCATGACTTGTACAAAATGTTGTAAGTTATTGATATCAAATGTTTCATGACTTGTACAAAATGTTGTAAGTTATTGATATCAAATGTTTCATGACTTGTACAAAATGTTGTAAGTTATTGATATCAAATGTTTCATGACTTGTACACAATGTTGTAAGTTATTGATATCAAATGTTTCATGACTTGTACAAAATGTTGTAAGTTATTGATATCAAATGTTTCATGACTTGTACAAAATGTTGTAAGTTATTGATATCAAATGTTTCATGACTAGTACACAATGTTGTAAGTTACTGATATCAAATGTTTCATGACTTGTACAAAATGTTGTAAGTTATTGATATCAAATGTTTCATGACTTGTTAACAATGTTGTAAGTTACTGATATCAAATGTTTCATGACTTGTACACAATGTTGTAAGTTATTGATATCAAATGTTTCATGACTTGTACACAATGTTGTAAGTTACTGATATCAAATGTTTCATGACTTGTACAAAATGTTGTAAGTTATTGATATCAAATGTTTCATGACTTGTACAAAATGTTGTAAGTTATTGATATCAAATGTTTCATGACTTGTACACAATGTTGTAAGTTATTGATTACTTTCATACATTTTCTGTTGACCATCAATTGGTGGACGGTGGACGGAATGTTTTCTTATTATTGACCCATGACTAACTGTGAAATGATACTTGACAATACATCAAGTCTACTTCAAGCGATGTGAGATATTCACAAAAAGTTATCAGGGATTCATTGCAATCTTGCCCCTGTAACTCAACTTTTAGAACATGTCGCAATATGTTGCTCCTAACATAATTGTCCTGCTTTACCTATTAGTACATTATATAATAATAATAAAGAGATGGCATTTAAATAATATAGTTGTACAGAGAGAAGAAACCGAAATGAATATTGGGGTATATATAAAGATATAAGACAATGGTAGCATATGGAACTACTGCCTGTTAGAATAAAGAGCTTTCATAACAACTTTCTAGAACTTTTATTTTCACTCTGGACACAATTTGATTATTGTTGTGCTCATTATACTGTTAAATGCTCACAACTTGATTATTGTTGTGTTCATTATACTGTTAAATGCTCACAACTTGATTATTGTTGTGTTCATTATACTGTTAAATGCTCACAACTTGATTATTGTTGTGTTCATTATACTGTTAAATGCTCTGAGTAAAACCACAACAGGTCAGATGTGGGTTCAAGATAACAACATTTTATAATTTATTTACTATCAACAACTACAATGGCCGCTGGCGGATTTATGATCACTACTCTGCTACTCTTACGTCACCGCTTTCAATACGCTATTCATACGGTGCGCTGATGTACGGGAATCCCTTTTTCATAGCGCACCACTGATGGCGAAGAGAGAGTTATATATTATAAAATATACATTTCTTCAATGATCAACACATAGAAATACCATTAGTGACTGAGTCCTTAGTTTGAAGCTGGCAGCTAGAGCCTTTCTTTAAGACAGTCATTCAGTGGGCCTGTCATACATCCCACATTGCGGAAAAGGGCAACTTAAATTAATTTTATTTTGAGGTAGCTTTATAAAAAGTTTCTAGCGTAATATGTAGTTATTTAAAAATACACATTTTCTGAAATATTCCTCTAATGAAAAATAAAATATTTTGTTGAGTCTCACATTCGGACACGCCTACATTGCCTCCCGCCATCTGTGAGGACAATCTCAGCCCGTAGCAGGGTCACCGGGCTCATATGGCTTGATAGCTGGAGGAGTAAAGTGGCCCCAGTTGGCAAAGATAACAAGGGGCCCAAGATTTTGTAGCGGCGGCCATAACACCCAAATGTACTTGTGTCTAGACCCCAGAAATTTACTTGTGTCCATGGTCTCGAAATGTACTTGTGTCTAGGGCCCAAAATGTACCGTTGTCTAAGATCCCTAAATGTACTTGTGTCTAGGGCCGTGAAATGTACCTGTGTCCATGGCCCCAAAATGTAACTAGTTAACCTAAAAGATCTGCGAGAAATCACACAATAGTATTGCTATTTATAGTCATGGCTAACATTTGGCCTCTTTATATAAACAATTCTAAGATCACCTCTAGGTAATAAATTATTTCACCCCAGGATTGTAAATAGAAAATTACATTTGAGACAGTATGTGGGGGTCACTGTGACATTTGAGACAGCATATGGGGGTCACTGTGATATTTGAGACAGTATGTGGGGGTCACTGTGAGATTAGAGACAGCATGTGGGGTCATTGTGATATTTGAGACAGTATGTGGGGGTCACTGTGAATTTGAGACAGTATGTGGGAGTCACTGTGACATTTGAGACAGCATGTGGGGGTCACTGTGACATTTGAGACAGTATGTGGGGGTCACTGTGACATTTGAGACAGTATGTGGGGTCACTGTGACATTTGAGACATTATGTGGGGGTCACTGTGACATTAGAGACAGAATGTGGGGGTCACTGTGACATTTGAGACAGCATGTGGGGGCTGCTATTGCCTACGTTGTGGTGAACATGGAATCATATAGTTAGCCAAAGCCTAATGTCTTCTAAGACAAAATGTGAGAGGTCACTGTAGATAGTGGTGCTTGAACGTGTGACACAAGCCATCAAGCCGGACTCAAGGTATCACTGCCACAGTTCAACTCTAACTTCCCAGTAGTAGTGAGTGTATTATATTAGTCAACGAACATTAAGAACGAAAGAAACACATCTTTCGAAATCAAACGAATAAAATAAATAATATACTACTAAGTCACAGAGTACTAAGTCACAGTGTACTAAGTCACAGTGTACTAAGTCACCGAGTACTAATTCACAAAGTACCAAGTCACATCTTACTAAGTCACTACAGTATTTGTTGTAAACCTATGTAGAGTTTAATTCATAGAGACATCAGCTTCCAGTGAAACTCCTGTGCAAAGTCTGAATCACATTCCCTGAACATTAATAAGCCAGTAATTAGCATAGATGGTTGCTGATATTATCTGAATGACATTAACCATGACCATCTCACGCGTCTTCGTCCCTGAAACTCCAGGTCTGGGAACATTTTTCACTTGTAACGTGGAACGGGGGTGAGTGGAAGGAGAGGTAGAGGAATGGCTGTTGAGGTATTCAAATGAATGGGAACTGTCGCTCCCATTCAGACATTCTGATTGGTCAAAAATAAGTTAAGCAATGATTCCAGAGAAAAATGTAAGTTCGATTTTTTAAGTGAATAAAAAAATGTGATAATTGATTGAAATATGACAGAATTATTGAAGTGACAGTAGCTTTTGTTTATATATGTCTGCTGAGATATTAACAATATTCATTACTGTAACAAGTCTGCACACATTCATAACCATTCCTTAGTACACAAAACATCTTAGTAGGTACATTAGTAGTTGATTGGGGAGAGCTATGTTTCAGTCTTGTGGTCGTGGTACAGGGAGTGGGTTTGAGTCCATGCTAGTCCAGTTGAACATGTCCTTCTCGGTATTTTTTGTATTTATCGATTGTAAAATTTGAATATTTAAAACAATGTTTTAAAGGACAAAAGTTATGTTTGTTTATTGAAAAAGTTTGTATCTAAAACTAGTAATATGTGTATAATAATAATATGTGTATTTTATTGTATATTTGTATGAAGTGGATTATTAGATTATATACTAATATACAGGCCTAGATATTTATAACGATAGTGTTGTGGTAGACATCTAATCTATTTCTGCATTGACAAAAGTTGATTTCTAATTACGAATACATCAAATGAGTTCCTATCACAGATTAAATGATAAAACATTTATGGCTAAAGAATAATGGATCAATGTAAACATTCTCTGTCCGAAAACAGCACTTGAGTCCTGGGTCACTATGACCTGTCTATTTGATCAGTTCACACTCAAATTGAATGCACCTAAACTGTTGTTTTTTTTCTTTCATATTTTCGTTTTTCAAAAAAACTTTTTTTTCCGACCTTGACTTCGCACGTGGGAGATGAGCCGTGATATTGCTTTTCTACGCATGTCCAGTGACCTCAATTTGAACTTTTTGTTTTTTACTTCCACCCGTCCGAAAAAGGATTTCGGAAATTGAGCGAAATTTGCTTCAGATAAACAAGTGATCACACAACTAGCTCCCCCTCCCCCACTTTTATATTTTAATGGAGATTTCAGTGTCGTGATGTGAGAGTGGAGGGGGGGGAAGTGGGATGGGAGATTTAGCAGCTGAAATATAAAAACGTGCAACTAGAAACATGAATTTGTTTTTAAAGGAGTCAAACGGAGAAGGAAATGGACGTGATGGACGATGAAATTAGTCCCACTGGACAGCGGTCATCAACTTAGAAATTATGTACACGTTTTTATCAAGTTTGGATAATCGGCAGGGAATAATGTGAATGTAGTTATCACAGACAATATAATCAACAGGGAATAATGTGAATGTAGTTATCACAGACAATATAATCGGCAGGGAATAATGTGAATGTAGTTATCACAGACAATAGAATCGACAGGGAATAATGTACGTGTAGTTATCACAGACAATATAAGCAACAGGGTTAATGTGAATGTAGTTATCACAGACAATTTAATCAACAGGATATAATGTACGTGTAGTTTTCACAGAAAATATAATCAACAGGGAATAATGTACGTGTAGTTTTCACAGACAATATAATCAACAGGGAATAATGTGAATGTAGTTATCACAGACAATATAATCAACAGGGAATAATGTACGTGTAGTTATCACAGACAACAGAATCAACAGGGAATAATGTGAATGTAGTTATCACAGACAATAGAATCGACAGGGAGTAATGTACACTTGATAATAATCTATGTTATATTGGTTTAAAGAAATATTCCATGTATTTCATGTATTCCATGTGTTCCATGTATTCCATGTATTTCATGTATTCCATGTATTCCATGTATTCCATGTGTTCCATGTATTCCATGTATTCCATGTATTCCATGTATTTCATGTATTCCATGTGTTCCATGTATTGCATGTATTGCATGTATTCCATGTATTCCATGTATTCCATGTATTCCATGTATTTCATGTATTCCATGTGTTCCATGTATTGCATGTATTCCATGTATTTCATGTATTCAGCTCATTGTGCTACTAAATTGAGACCCACTGATTTTGGGCGTGGCTGAATGTTTCCAATGGCTCTTCACTACGGCAGTCAACCTTCACATGTAAATAATTTACTCAGCTGGCCGTAACAGGTGAAAATGTTACTATAAATACTCTAGATAATACATTATTTTATTTCTAGGTAATACACTATTTTATCTATAAAAATACATTATTTTATCTGTAGGTAATACATTATTTTATCTATAGGACACTATAGGTAATAAATTATTTTATCTCTAAGTAATACATTATTTTATCTCTTGTTTCAAAATAGAGGATTATATTTGAGACATTTTGTGGGGTAATTGTAGCTTATGTTGTAATAGACATGGAATCATATTTTTAGCCAAAGTCTAATATCTAAGACACGGGGACAGAGGTCACTGTTGCTACCAGAGTTCGAAGCTATGATCCCAGTTATCAAGCTGGACTCGTGGTCTCACTGCCACAGTTTCTACTATACCTTCCCAGCATGGTATTACAGTTCATAGTGCTACATTTCATAGTACTTCATTTTATGGTACTACATTTCGTATTATTACATGTCATAGTAAAAGAGTTCATGGTACTTCAGGTTTTATTACTACATTTCATGCTAATCTCAGGTCATGGTACTTCATTTATTGGCACTACAGGTCGTGGTACTACAGTGCAGGGTACTTCATGTATTGGCACTACAGGTCATGGTACTATAGTTCATGCACAACAGATCATGGTACTACATTTCATGGAACTACAGGTTATAGTACTACATATCATGGTTCTATAGTTCATGGTACTACAGTTCATGGTACTACAGGTCATAATACTACAGTTTATGGTACTACATTTCATGGTATTACTTTTCATGGTATTACAGGTCATATTACTACAGTTCATAAGTGCGCTTAAATTTTTCAACATAAAGATTTGATATTAAAATATCTCCAACTTTCTCGCTTTTTTTATATACATATATTTTCTCATTTGTTTTTTACCAATATCTATTACACAACTATTGGAACACTCCTACGTGTGCATGTATCGTACATTTCCTAAAATACATATGTTCCCCTATGTAGCATATAAACCTTTCATTGGCTGGCTGCATGATAAATATTAGCAGACGATTGGTTTTTAGACACTAGGCCTACCAGCCAATCTTCGAATAGAGAGGCTTGGCCCACATGGTGGAAAACACTGAAATAAACTAGTAATGACTATGTGGACTACCCATATAAATTAGTAATGACTTGTAGACTACCCATATAAATTAGTAATGTGTTTTTGTTTCTGTATTACCTGTCTATTCGTTTCAGTGGCGAGGCGAGTCTAACTCGCGCCGGGGCACAATTCCTTTTTAGTGCCCTCCCCTTCGAAAACCATATAATATTATATGTAAAATATACCTTTTGGCGCCCCTGTGTGAGTAGCGCCCGGGGCATGATGACCCCCTTGCCCAACCTTCACTACGCCTCTGATTCGTTTTGTTTTATTTTAATGGTTGGGTGTTGGGGTTAGTAGTCTAGCATGGTACTGACTCGCCTCCCAGGTGTGTTAATCAAACATTACTTCATGTCATCCTGTTGTTGAATATAATATATATTTCACTACCTCACAACCACCCATTTCCCACCCCCACTTCTATATCCCAGGTCAACTCTTATATCTCAGATTTATTCACTATCAATGAGCGATATACACTGGACACTACAAACAATTGGACCGGTTCAATAGCCTGCATACAGATGGTTGGTTCTACATAGTAGCATTGTACAAGGTGGGTGTGTCTCCAGGACTTGTTTCTAGGTCACGCTCTGAGTGTTCCCCAGTCTGATATAGAAATCGTTAACTCTAATAGAGTGAGTACCACAACTTAATGAACTGTGAGACTTTCATTTATGTCGGTCACTACTTAGTAAATAAAAAAAAATCTTACTATAATATACACCTCCTCAAACTCAGACAAAAAAAAAGAGCGACATGAAAGGGGCGGGTAACTCTATCTGGGGGGCGTTACCGTGAGCGCTGAGTTGACATAAAGCACTCACCTGTCACACTGACGTCATAGACACTCGGTTTCTGTCATTTGTCGCCGGCTGCCTGTCTGTGTGCGTTGTTTGCAGAGGTTTTGTCTGTTACCTGGAATCAACATGATCCCAGAGTTGGTTTAGAATGAAACAACTCGTTTAATTATCTGTATTGTGGCTAGCTCTCTCATTTGTCCCTCATTCTCTTCGATGGAGGGGAGGGGGTGGAGAATGATAGGGTGGGGCGAGAGACCTATTAGTAACGTCACATGTGACTTATGCAGCTACATTGAGGTTGTAGGTTTCATGTACATGTGACTTTTGCAGCTACATTGAGGTTGTAGGTTTCATGTACATGTGACTTTTGCAGCTACATTGAGGTTGTAGGTTTCATTTAACAACTGCTGTTCTGTATGTAGCATTTAGCTTTATGCACCTACGAGATGTTTGAGTGAATGTATTGGTTTAATTTACCCATCAGATTTACCCGTAGATAGCTACTGTGGAGTTATGTTATTGAACACAGAGCCGTAGATAGCTACTGTGGAGTTATGTTATTAAACACAGAGCCGTAGATATCTACTGTGGAGCCCTGTGTGCGTTTTTTTTGGTGAGCTCCTCCAAATATGAAAGGTGCAAACAACATTTAACAGCGCTCTTTCTAGTTCGGCGCCCTGTGCAGCTGCACAACCCTTAGCACCCTCTCTACGCTCCTGTTTATACCCATAGTTTGTTAATAAAATTATTAGATGAACACAAAACTGACTATTTCTCAACGTTGTGTCCACGAATTACTTCGGGACAGTTTGATTGCGGGAGGGTTGAGGATTCCTGATCTCTTTTTTTTATATTTCAATTTATGTGTTTGTGGTCAGATGGTCAGTTGGTCTTGAGTGGGGGGGGGGGCACAGTGAAATGCTAAAAATTTTATTTTAACCCATATCGTTGTACGGGTCATACTCTAAAAGATAAATTCAAAGAAAGTTTTGTTTTTATTATATTTACATGGTTGTATTGGAACAGTGTAATGAGTGTACTACAAGACATACATCTATTGAGATACATTTACTACTAGACATACGTGAATGAGATACATTTACTACTAGACATACATGTAATGAGATACATTTACTACTAGACATACATGTATGAAATACATTTACTACTAGACATATGTGTAATGAGATACATTTACTACTAGACATAATGTAATGAGATACATTTATTACTAGACATATGTGTAATGAGATAAATTTACTACTAAACATACATGTAGTGAGATACATTTACTACTAGACATACATGTAATGAGATGCATTTACTACTAGACATACATGTAATGAGATACATTTACTACTAGACATACAAGTAATGAGATACATTTATTACTAGACATAATGTAATGAAATACATTTATTACTAGACATAAGTGTAATGAGATACATTTACTACTAGACATACATGTAATGAAATACATTTACTACTAGACGTACATGTATGAAATACATTTACTACTAGACATATGTGTAATGAGATACATTTACTACTAGACATAATGTAATGAGATACATTTATTACTAGACATATGTGTAATGAGATAAATTTACTACTAAACATACATATAATGAGATACATTTACTACTAGACATACATGTAATGAGATGCATTTACTACTAGACATACATGTAATGAGATACATTTACTACTAGACATACAAGTAATGAGATACATTTACTACTAGACATAATGTAATGAAATACATTTACTACTAGACATACATGTAATGAGATACATTTACTACAAGACATACATGTAATGAGATACATTTACTACTAGACATACATGTAATGAGATACATTTACTACTAGACATACATGTAATGAAATACATTTATTACTAGACATAATGTAATGAGATACATTTACTACTAGACATATGTGTAATGAAATAAATTTACTACTAAACATACATGTAATGAGATACATTTACTACTAGACATATGTGTAATGAGATACATCTACTACTAGACATATGTGTAATGAGATACATTTACTACTAGACATAATGTAATGAGATACATTTACTACTAGACATATGTGTAATGAGATAAATTTACTACTAAACATACATGTAATGAGATACATTTACTACTAGATATATGTGTAATGAGAAAAATTTACTACTAAAAGTACATGTAATGAGATACATTTACTACTAGACATATGTGTAATGAGATAAATTTACTACTAAACATACATGCAATGAGATACATTTACTACTAGACATACATGTAAAGAGATACATTTATTACTAGACATATGTGTACTGAGATACATTTACTACTAGACATACATGTAATGAGATACATTTACTACTAGACATACATGTAAAGAGATACATTTACTACTAGACATAATGTAATGAGATAAATTTACTACTAAAAGTACATGTAATGAGACACATTTACTACTAGACATACATGTAATGAGATACATTTACTACTAGACATATGTGTAATGAGATACATTTACTAATAGACATATGTATAATGAGATAAATTTACTACTAAACATACATGTAATGAGATACATTTACTTCTAGACATACATGTAATGAGATGCATTTACTACTAGACATACATGTAATGAGATACATTTACTACTAGACATACAAGTAAAGAGATACATTTACTACTAGACATAATGTAATGAGATAAATTTACTACTAAAAGTACATGTAATGAGACACATTTACTACTAGACATACATGTAATGAGATACATTTACTACTAGACATATGTGTAATGAGATACATTTACTAATAGACATATGTATAATGAGATAAATTTACTACTAAACATACATGTAATGAGATACATTTACTTCTAGACATACATGTAATGAGATGCATTTACTACTAGACATACATGTAATGAGATACATTTACTACTAGACATACAAGTAATGAGATACATTTACTACTAGACATAATGTAATGAAATACATTTATTACTAGACATATGTGTAATGAGATACATTTACTACTAGACATACATGTAATGAGATACATTTACTACAAGACATACATGTAATGAGATACATTTACTACTAGACATACATGTAATGAGATACAATTATTACTAGACATAATGTAATGAGATACATTTACTACTAGACATAATGTAATGAGATACATTTATTAATAGACATATGTGTAATGAGATAAATTTACTACTAAACATACATGTAATGAGATACATTTACTACTAGACATATGTGTAATGAGTTACATTTACTACTAGACATAATGTAATGAGATACATTTATTACTAGACATATGTGTAATGAGATAAATTTACTACTAAACATACATGTAATGAGATACATTTACTACTAGACATACATGTAATGAGATACATTTACTACTAGGCATACAAGTAATGAGATACATTTACTACTAGACATAATGTAATGAAATACATTTATTACTAGACATATGTGTAATGAGATACATTTACTACTAGACATACATATAATGAGATACATTTACTACTTGACATATGTGTAATGAGATACATTTACTACTAGACATATGTGTTATGAGATACATTTACTACTAGACATAATGTAATGAGATACATTTACTACTAGACATATGTGTAATGAGATAAATTTACTACTAGACATAATGTAATGAGATAAATTTACTACTAGACATATGTGTAATGAGATAAATTTACTACTAAACATACATGTAATGAGATACATTTACTACTAGACATATGTGTAATGAGATAAATTTACTACTAAACGTACATGTAATGAGATACATTTACTAATAGACATATGTGTAATGAGATAAATTTACTACTAAACACACATGTAATGAGATACATTTACTACTAGACATACATGTAATGAGATAAATTTACTACTAAACATACATGTAATGAGATACATTTATTACTAGACATAATGTAATGAGATACATTTATTACTAGACATATGTGTAATGAGATAAATTTAATGAGATACATTTACTACTAGACATATGTGTAATGAGATACATTTACTACTAGACATAATGTAATGAGATACATTTATTACTAGACATATGTGTAATGAGATAAATTTACTACTAAACATACATGTAATGAGATACATTTACTACTAGACATATGTGTAATGAGATACGTTTACTACTAGACATATGTGTAATGAGATAAATTTACTACTAAACATACATGTAATGAGATACATTTACTACAAGACATATGTGTAATGAGATAAATTTACTACTAGACATAATGTAATGAGATACATTTACTACTAGACATGTGTGTAATGAGATAAATTTACTACTAAATGAGAAACATTTACTTCTAGACATACATGTAATGAGATACATTTACTACTAGACATATGTGTAATGAAATACATTTACTACTAGACATCACATACATTCCTTGAAATATGTTTCAATAAGAGTTGTATTATTGTGTAATTTATGCAGTTTTTAACAATATGTATCGCTTAATTCGATCATTCTCTGTCTGATTAATAAAATAGTAAAGATTTCTGGTGACATTTCCAACATTAAAACTGATAAGGGAAATTAATCAAGAGAAAAAAAAATGTTTACCACGTGACAGACCCCTCCCCTCCTCCTCTTCTTTACTCACGCTTAAAGTGTCAACGAATTTCAGGCTGCACATAAATGTCAAGGTCACAAAGCTAAAGGTCAGCGAGGACAAACATTTTTGTGACCTGCTTGGACACAGCGGCGGTGGGAGATGACCAATATTGACTTTGAGCGTGAATGAAGCAAAAGTGACCAGTGCTTTGAATAGACACATCTGAGCCAGGCATTGCTTTAGGTCACTGTAAACTAATTGGCTCTGGGGGAGAGAGAGAGAGGGAGAGATGGAAGAAAAAGGCAGAAATACTTTGTTAAAATAATAAAATTATCAATACAGCAGCATGTAATAAATGAACATTATGATGGCTGGTGATGACGATATGTCACATCATATGTGTTGTCCATTGATATGAAACTCGATTGTTATATGCTGCATTGATTTATAATATTGTCATATGTAACATAATACTGTCCTATGTAACATAATACTGTCCTATGTAACAGAATACTGTCCTATGTAACATAATACTGTCCTATGTTACATAATACTGTCATATATAACATAATACTGTCCTATGTAACATTGTACTGTCATATGTAACATAGTACTGTCCTATGTAACATAGTGCGGTCATATGTACCATAGTACTATCCTATGTAACATTGTACTGTCATATGTAACATTGTGTTCATATAGAAGTGTTTACATTATTCATGTAATCAGTCAATGTAATGGGGTAGCGGTAAACGCCTGGAATGTGTCAACTTGTTTATGAGTAAAAATGAATATTAAAATAAAACAGAAGCGCTCAGCGATCATGCCGGTGGGTGTCAGACAGACATAGACCGTGCCTGGTGCACAGACTGAGTTAAAACATGCAGCAGACGTTGTCTGAGTGAGCAGATTCTGCAGGTGGTCTGGTCAATATAGAATGCACTCACGATATCCTTGCATTACACATACACATAAAATACCTGTCCAATGGGTGGAACTAAAAAAGAGAAAATGTAAGGTACATGGCATATTCTACTTTGAACTTACTTCTAAAAATAGGAGCATATCTTTTCTTAAATGTATAAAATGTCACTAGGTGAATATTGTATCACATTTCAGCTTTTCATAATAATTGCACTCGTGTTATAAATATTTCTGGTCTGTTATAGCCATAAAGTTTTAATAATTATGTAACTGTATGCAGGTACGAATGTAAATAAATGTATTAAATCAATATGTCAGTCATCATAACAATAGATTGATAGCTAACAGACACATCTACATACATACAGACATACTGATAGATAGATAGATAGATAGATAGATAGATAGATAGATAGATAGATAGATAGATAGATAGATAGATAGATAGATAGATAGATAGATAGATAGATAGATAGATAGATAGATAGATAGATAGATAGATAGATAGATAGATAGATATGTTTTTGTTTAAGTTCAAGTGTGTGTGTGTGCCTGTATGTGCCAACCTGCACTTATGTTTGTTGAGTCTGTGAATGAAAGTCTCCAAATTTCTTGAAATAACCTCATTAATAATTCCGTTTCATCAGGTGAAACAATAAACTCCAAGGTAAGGGAACTGTTGGGTTCGTCTGATCAATGACTTACTATGTACATAGGTAAACATCACACATGCAGTGTAAACAGTGTGAACAACGGGCAACATTGTCCATTATGTATACTAAAATAACACAGTCATCTTTATTGATTAATTATGCAACAATAATGGACAACATTGGTCATATTATATAAAATTTAATTTAGGAAATTTATTCTAATATCATAATGGTGATGTTGTCATTGTATAATTTATTTATTTCGTTACTATTTAATATTTTTCTTTTTTCACTCCAATTTTTTTTCATACTTATAATAAAAAAAATTTTATATTAATAATTTGTTTTTTTCTTTTTAAAGGTTGGATAGTGACATAGTAAGTAATCAGCTAGTTGTTTCAAATGACATGGTCAGTAATCAGCTAGTTGTTTCAAATGACATGGTCAGTAATCAGCTAGTTGTTTCAAATGACTTGGTCAATAATATGACATGGTCAGTAATTAGCCAGTTGTTTCAAATGGCATGGTCAGTAATTAGCCAGTTGTTTCAAATGACATGGTCAGTAATCAGCTAGTTGTTTCAAATGACATGGTCAGTAATATGACATGGTCAGTAATCAGCTAGTTGTTTCAAATGACATGGTCAGTAATATGACATGGTCAGTAATCAGCTAGTTGTTTCAAATGACATGGTCAGTAATTAGCCAGTTGTTTCAAATGACATGGTCAGTAATCAGCTTATCGTACTCTACATATCATTATCTTTTCTGTCAGTCTGTTTGACTTACGTCAGTCTATCTGATGCACCCAATCAAATTTCCTATCAGTCGATTTATTAATCTGCCTGTTTATCTCTTTATTTTTTCAAGACAATTTGTTAAATCTATTGTCGATTTCTGATGTATTTTGGATTTTATATGATGATTTAATTCAGCTTCGACAGAATATTTCATCACAACAAAATAGTTGGTTTTAAAATGCCTCTGTAAATCAATACAACTTGCTAGTACTACAACAATGTGGGTTTATAACTGATTGTAAATACAACTTACATTGAAATCCAAGAAACATTCTGGCTTAACTCAGATTAGTTCTTAATCCTTTAGAGCTTCTAGTGCGCCCATTGACTTGGCAGTGTAATGTCAGTGTTCTACAACGTGTGATGTGTGGTACAACGAGTGATGTGTGGTATAACGTGCGATATATTGTTCAACGTGTGATATATTGTTCAACGTGTGATATATTGTTCAACGTGTGATATATTGTTCAACGTGTGCTATATTGTTCAACGTGTGATATGTGGTACAATGTGTGATATATTGTTCAACATGTGATGCGTGATACAACGTGTGATATGTGGTACTATTCGTGATATGTTATCCGTGTTATTTAGCTGTAAATATTTACCATCATCTTGTATTTACTATTGAAGTTATGACAGTAAGGCGTCAAAGTAACATATTGGTACACAGGTCACAGAAGTGTCCGGTGGTATTACAGTCTAAACTAATATTGATTACTACACTTTGATGTCAGATATAAGTGACGTATTCATCAATTTTATTGATCCTTAATGTAGTTACTCCAACAACAGATTACTTAAATGGCAAGCTAGAAAAAAAATGAAAGATATTTTCCTCTTATTAACTGCTCCCCTTCCCCCCACCTGACTGGTCACTACTGTTATGTCCAGTTGATCTGTACATCTTCCCGCCTTCTGCTTCATTGACTCATACATAAAGTAATGACAAAAAAAGTTAAGTAGAAAATTGACACCGCTGTACAAGGGAGA
This sequence comes from Bulinus truncatus, assembly GCA_021962125.1. Lineage (NCBI taxonomy): Eukaryota > Metazoa > Mollusca > Gastropoda > Planorbidae > Bulinus > Bulinus truncatus. The sequence goes on along the minus strand of JAGDYQ010000038.1, from coordinate 2,275,003 downwards.
TCATTTGTCTTCATCAAATACGACAGGAGCGGTAACTCCGTTTTAGTTTTATTGCTCTCTTGACCAGAGCACTGACCGCCAACAATGAATGGTCATCTCGGAATGTTTGAGGAGGCTGGCTTATTAGAAGACGTGGTGTTGTGGACTGACCGCCACGTCCGCTGCATTAGTGCCAATAGAATTATCGCACAACCAGGGGTCGTTACTGTGACCCCGGGCTTTGGTCAAGATGAACGTCCTGTCGCTACTGACCATCAAAACTTATTTCTACTTTCATGTCAAGTTTAGACGGACACGTTCAGCTGCAAGTGGTCAGTCGATGTGGACAGATAATGTAAATGAAGTGTGTGTCCGGTTTGTTTAACTCGAACACGGTACAGTCCCAGAAGTTAAAAAACAAATAGCTTATAGAAAATGGTGTACTTTTAATTGTAATCATTTGAAACATTTTATCTGTTTACACCTCTGTATATTTTATCTGTTTACACCTCTGTATATTTTATCTGTTTACACCTCTGTATATTTTATCTGTTTACACCTCTGTATATTTTATCCTTGTAATTCATGTCATGTTTCAATTATCTTCTGGCCATTCATTCACTCAAACATCTATCAGACACACATCCAATCTTTATTCACTGACTTCAATGATTAATAGTAGCAAGTTATCGGTCTCTCTCTCTCTCTCTCTCTCTCTCTCTCTCTCTCTCTCTATATATATATATATATATATATATATATATATATATATATATATTTCTACCATCCATGTTAAATGTATTAGTAACATGGTTGTTAAGGAGATGTTAATACTTGATTATATAAAACTAGTAATGAATTTGCTTTTATAGTTCATTTACCTTGCTCTGCACCATACCCGAGTGTGCAATGGCTATGGAGGCACTACAGAGAACACACGTAGGTGAATGGACTATATAAATTTTGAGCCTGTAACATATAGCATATAGATCGAAGTAAATCTTCTAGACTGTGATCCCAACTAAATAGACAGAAAGTGTTCAGTGACATTAATTCAACATTTCAATGTATAAAAGTTTCCATTTGAATAGAAGATGTCAGGGAAATTGAAATGGGACCACTACAGGCTTAGAGTCTGTAACTTTTTGCTGACAACGTTATTTTTTACTTCAAAATGTATATACAAAAGAATGAATGGGACGACTAATAGACTGACAGACAGAAGAGCTGAAAGACAAAGAAAAAAATTAGATGTGTGCAAGTATATAGTTTATAGGCTGATTTAGTCTACATTTAGTGTTTAAGCTTCAACTGAATTATCATAACGCACATCAAACAGTCAACGTAGCGTGGCATCTTAAGATATTTCAATCACTCAAGTTATCTCATGGTTCTATCACCCCATCAAGTTATCTCATGGTTCTATCACCCCATCAAGTTATCTCATGGTTCTATCACCCCATCAAGTTATCTCATGGTTCTATCACCCCATCAAGTATCTTATGAGTCTATCACCCATCAGTTAACCTATAGTTCTATCCCCCCATCAGATAACTTCTAGTTCTAATCACCCCATCAGATAACTTCTAGTTCTATCACCCCATCAGTTAACTTAAAGTTCTATCACCCCATCAGTTAACGTATAGTTCTATCACCCCATCAGTTAACGTATAGTTCTGTTACCCCATATGTTACAGTTCTATCTATGCCAATTGTCATTCAAATGTAGACCTATTCCTATCCTGTGACAAACACAATCAAGTCAAGTCATCAAATGAAGTGATAGTATACAATACTGGTATATACTTGTTGGAAACAGATGAATCTGTCTTTTCTATATAGTAAACTATTCCGTTCCATAATGATGTGGATATTATTTCAAATGAAACCCCTTGAGAAACTGACATAACTCCTTATTATCAGATGTAAAATGTTTCCACAGTTGTATTATGTATTGAGAAATCGATAGCTCTTCTAACTTGCGAGTCTGTGTCCACAGTTGTATTATGTATTAAGAAATCGATAGCTCTTCTAACTTGCGAGTCTGTGTCCACAGTTGTATTATGTATTAAGAAATCGATAGCTCCTCTAACTTGCTAGTCTGTGTCCACAGTTGTATTATGTATTAAGAAATCGATAGCTCTTCTAACTTGCGAGTCTGTGTCCACAGTTGTATTATGTATTAAGAAATCGATAGCTCTTCTAACTTGCTAGTCTGTGTCCACAGTTGTATTATGTATTAAGAAATCGATAGCTCCTCTAACTTGCGAGTCTGTGTCCACAGTTGTATTATGTATTAAGAAATCGATAGCTCTTCTAACTTGCGAGTCTGTGTCCACAGTTGTATTATGTATTAAGAAATCGATAGCTCTTCTAACTTGCGAGTCTGTGTCCACAGTTGTATTATGTATTAAGAAATCGATAGCTCCTCTAACTTGCGAGTCTGTGTCCACAGTTGTATTATGTATTAAGAAATCGATAGCTCCTCTAACTTGCGAGTCTGTGTCCACAGTTGTATTATGTATTAAGAAATCGATAGCTCTTCTAACTTGCTAGTCTGTGATCACTGTGGTAGGTTGAGAACGCTTCAACAAAAATTAATTGTGAACAATGACGTTATCAGCATGTGACCGGTCAAAAATGTGTACTCTATGTGAAGTTATAGATTATAGTTTTTATTTCTTTTGTTCATTGGACATCTACTGACCAGCAAATGACCCCTAGTGTACATGCTGGCAGCCAATCCAAGGAGCGGTCAACGAGACGACACCATGATCCCGGTTGCCCTGGCCCGCAGTCCGCAGTTTGGTCAGGGATTAACTGGAGAGAGCTGCCTAAATCCTCGCGATAGTGGATCCGGTCAGCTGTGGTGATACGTGGCTCATCTGACCTGTGTCACGTGACCTGGTGAATGTAAAGATGCGTGAGTGCACCTGTGTACTGTTAGCAGATAGGTATATACATATATGATAGACAGAAAGATATACAGACTGACAGACGGATAGGCAGGCAGACAGACAAAAAGACGAAAAGTTATAAACAGAAGAAGGAAAAAATGATTGATACACTGATAGACTGATGTACAGAATTCAGATTCAACTGTGTACGTCACACTTTATAATCTCCATTGGTGAGGGAGTAGAGAATGGCACTACAACAAATGTCCGAAAAGTGACCACTGGCTCCATAAACAGGCCCACCGACAGAAATTAGCCAGTTGTTTCAAATGACATGGTCAGTAATATGACATGGTCAGTAATCAGCTAGTTGTTTCAAATGACATGGTCAGTAATCAGCTTATCGTACTCTACATATCATTATCTTTTCTGTCAGTCTGTTTGACTTACGTCAGTCTATCTGATGCACCCAATCAAATTTCCTATCAGTCGATGTATTAATCTGCCTGTTTATCTCATTATTTTCTCAAGACAATTTGTTAAATCTATTGTCGATTTATGGTGTATTTTGGATTTTATATGATGATTTAATTCAGCTTCGACAGAATATTTCATTACAACAAAATAGTTGGTTTTAAAATGCCTCTGTAAATCAATACAACTTGCTAGGCCCCCCCCTCAACTCACGGCGACACTGTCATACATATCTAAGAGATAAAATATGGGCATGACATGACCATGGTGGAATAACAGTTGGACTATTTATGTTCGTCTGCAGTTCTTCACATGTTTATCTGTCTGTCTGTCTGGCTTCAGTTAATTACCAATTGCTAAATAGCAGCAGCTACTAGAACAATTCTAAGTTGGCAGTACGTAGTTAGAATTAATTGTCATATCATCGGTGACTTTTACAGTTCAACTAGATAATGACATTTAGAATGAACAGGTGAACAGAAATGTTCAGCTTCGTGTCGATTGGATTCATTATGAACATCACAAATATGGCAGAAATCATTTAAATGCATTTCTCCTGACAGGACCCTGTTATGATATTATGACATCTTGTAAAGTGACTTTTAACTATAGTGTGACTGTAAATGGTAAAGTAAAGCTCCCGTAGCCCTAAAATGGAGCAGATGAAGTGTGGAATTATTCAGTTGTTTCGATAAACTCGGCAATGAAGGGATTGCGTTGTTAGCACAACTCCAAGCCGTCTTCACAGCCCCAACCTAAGTCAGGTGACCATTTGAAGCTGGATGGACTTGGGGAACTTGGGGAACTTCAACCAGATTTTTTTTCAGGACCTTGTAAAATTCCATTGGTTCTCACCGAGGATCGATCCCAGGAGTAACAGTCGACAGTGGAGCGTTCTATGCCCGTTATGGTAGGCAGATTTAAAACGAACCAGAGAGCAGGACTGATTTAGCCCGGGCCGCATGATGGCCACATTGTAATGTTATTAGAATACAGTATTACTGAAATACAGCAATAAAAAGTCACACATTCTAAAGTTCAGCTATGACATACTTACAGCCTTCTATCAAAATTAAATTGAATGTCTCATTTAAAAGTATTATGTATATACAGCGAAATAACAAAGATATAACTCTACTTTGGGTTGCTGGTGTCCAGCCACCCAGCCCACATACAGGTTAGGTCAACGAAATGACCACGACAATCTCATTCCATCTCAGTCAACAAGTGACTTTTTGTACCCGCGACATGACTCAAGTCAACAGTAGTCACGTGACAAGTCTTTAACTCTTGTGTTCTACAAACTGGGGGTGGGGGGTGAGCTAAACTGGTGGTCCTTACGTCTGTCGGTCTCACGGTTTGTTCTGCAAGTTAAACCTCCTTCCTCCCCCCCCCCAAACACACGCGTTACTCATCCCATAATCTAATGGAGCTCCGGTGGACGGTCTGGTCACTGAATGGCCGGTTGAGCCCCAGAAGAAGTCACGAATTGAGATTCTTGTTCATTGGAAACACTGGTCAACAAACATGACGTCATTATGTCCATAGAATAGTAAAGTTTCATTCAGCATCTTAAGATATCACGGACATCCGCTGACCAGTGTCCAGAAAAATCCGGTTTTCCTGAGGTGACTTGATACTATCATGATTCACAACATTCCAATGACCAATATGGCCAGTTGAAATCTGAAGATAAAAATGTTTTCTTTGTAGTAGTGACCATTATTGTTCTGGTGTAGAAATGGTGTACCAACATTTTGTTTAGTTCAATTTATACCAGTAGAGTGTTGAACCTGTAGAGTGTTGTGCCAGTAGAGTGTTGTACCAGTAGAGTGTTGGACCAGCAGAGTGTTGTACCAGCAGAGTGTTGTACCTGTAGAGTGTTGTGCCAGTAGAGTGTTGTGCCAGTAGAGTTTTGTACCAGTAGAGTGTTGTACCAGTACATGTACAATATGTTCTAGAAGGTTCTGTATCAGTGTCATTTTGAAAAGTTTTAGAACAAAATATTTTTATCATTATTGGCTTTAATTTATTTTCTTTGTGTACCCATGAATTGCCCATAGTTTTATACACCATGGCTGCCTAGTTTCAAAACCCAAGATTAGTTGATACTAAAAAAAAAAACAATATTATAAAGTATGTTAACACCGTACAACTCAAGAGTTCTAAAACTCCAGCCATTTAAAAAACTAACAAAAATAGAAAAAATTTCACACAATAATCCAAACAGTTTTTAAATTTTAAGGTTTGCAATAATGTCTGATTGGACTTCATATTTCTATCGTCCCCTTCATGCGAACTGTAAGTGTAACATTTTTTAAACTCTGTTTTAGTCTGTCTTTCAATAAAACAATTTACTGTATTTTTATTTATGTTCTAATGGTGTACGCTGGCCTATAAAACAATTTTATTTACTGCAAAGTAAAATATTTTAAGCAATCAAGTTTTTGGAGAACGGATGAATTACACCTTTTATTTATTTGTGTTCTGTTGAACTTGTCTTTGTGTTCTGTTGAAGTTGTCTTTGTGTTCTGTTGAAGTTGTCTTTGTGTACTATAAATAAAATAACTTTCATGTATTTGTACTATAAGATAACTAACTTTCATGTATTATTACAATAGATAAAATAACTTCCACACTTCTGTGTAGGTAAATCAATTTACTTAATTGAAAAACTGCTAAAAATAATGGGAAAACCTAAGACTTTGAATAATTTTTTTTTTTTTAAACCTAGGTGCCAGTTCTTAGCCTTGGTATTGACAGTACTGTCCTAACAGAAATAGAAGTGTGAACAGAGTAAAAGTGTAAGTACTGTCCTGATAGAAATAGAAGTGTGAACAGAGTAAAAGTGTAAGTACTGTCCTGATAGAAATAGAAGTGTGAACAGAGTAAAAGTGTAAGTGTCCTGATAGAAATAGAAGTGTGAACAGAGTAAAAGTGTGTGCATCGTTTATGGATACAAGAGTTCTTTTTTTTTTGTCAATATTTTTTTTTCCACAAATACTTTATATTATTTCAATGTATACATGAAGCGTGATCAGAAAATTGTGTACAAGCCTTGAGTGCTATCATTGTTAAAGAAATTAACTTATATTTAAGTTGCTATACATTGCATCACGTCAGAAGGAAATATAGACAGGGTAGATAGAAAGATTAGATAGATTAGGCACTTGTAGTGTAGTATCTCTGTTTATTTCAATCTATCAATTAGATAGATGGATAGATGTATTGATTGATAGATTAGAATAGATAGAGAGATAGATAGATTGGTTGAATGATTAAATAGATAGATAGATAGATAGATAGATAGATAGATAGATAGATAGATAGATAGATAGATAGATAGATAGATAGATAGATAGATAGATAGATAGATAGATAGATAGATAGATAGATAGATAGATAGATAGATGAGTTGGTTGGCTGGGGAGAGCGAGTGATACTACACCACAAGTAACTTGACAAGAACAAGGCAGAATTCCCTCCCTTGCCAGTCTATTGACATCCATGTCCTGGTGCAGGGAAAGATGGGACAGTGGTCATTGATTCTTCGTCTTCTTTCAATCATACAATTAGTGTCCAGAAAAGAAGCTTAATGCTAAATAGGAAGTCCGTCCGTCGCGGACAGGGGGGGAGTAAATGGTTTCTTCTAATTTGATTGGTCAGTGGAATGACCGAGTCCGTTTGAACAATGTGGTCAATCTGGTTGAGTTGGGAGGTCAAGATTTGGACGTTGAGAGACAAGATGAACAGATGAATGATTGTGTAGGAGTGGGTGGTGGGTGCAACAACATGGAGTGGGTGAGTGCCGGGGGTCGAGGAGTGATTTAAGTTCATTTTACATCCGGGTCAAGTTTCAATCTACAAGGTCTAATTTTAGAGCACACACACACACACACACACATTCTGTTGAATCCGTCATTTATGTCGGTCAATTAATTCAGTCATTCAAATCAGTCATTAACGTCATTAAGTTAGGTCATTCAACTATGTCACTAAGTTAAAAGTCAATGAGTTAAACTTACACTAGAACAACACGCTGACATTAAAGATAAAGATGATAATTAATACGTGTGTAGTACGTAACATTTTACGATTTATCCAGAAAGGCAATAATTAGGTGAGACATTTTATTTAATATCTAGACATTTGAGCTTTTATCGGCCATCTCTACTGGAGCATCAAACTTTGACAGAGTGGGGAGACGTGGTTAATGATGGTATGAAGAATTTATCGTCATGTACTACCATCAGACCGAAATCTGGTCGAGAATATTTTTGGGGGGACAAAAACCTTCTAGTACACCGTGTCTGCCAGTTGTCTATAACGAGATAACCCAGTAATGTTGTCTGGGGAGCGTGTCTGTCAAACATGCCAGGTAAGCTGTCTAATTAACTAGCAAGGAATCCCAATTTATTTTTTTATATCTTGTCTTCTTTAGCTTCACATTATTAATAGAAGTTGTAAATAATTGAGGAAATGTCAGTAGATTCTGTTGGTGTTCACGGTAAAATTTATATTGAGAAAATTTTTAAATGTTTGAAAGTTTCAATATAAAACAAGAGATTTAATATATCAGTGGTGATGTTAGATTGTTTCATTGGTGATATTAGATTGTTTCAGTGGTGATGTTAGATTGTTTCAGTGGTGATATTAGATTGTTTCAGTGGTGATATTAGATTGTTTCAGTGGTGATATTAGAATGTTTTAGTGGTGATGTTAGATTGTTGAAGTGGTGATATTAGATTGTTTCAGTGGTGATATTAGATTGTTTCAGTGGTGATATTAGAATGTTTCAGTGGTGATGTTAGATTGTTTAAGTGGTGATGTTAGATTGTTTCAGTGGTGATGTTAGATTGTTTCAGTGGTGATATTAGATTGTTTAAGTGGTGATGTTAGTTGTATTCACTCAAATCATTTCACAGTAAAATATTTCATTATGTATATCGCTTTGCTTTTTAATGAAGTATGTATTCTAACATACACTATGTGTTCATAGTACACTAACATTTTATAGTAAACAGAGTGGTCATAGTACACGCTCTGAGTACACTTGCTATTCTGAGTGCACTTATTGTTCTGAGTGCACTTACTATTCTGAGTGCACTTATTGTTCTTAGTGCACTTACTATTCTGAGTGCACTTATTGTTCTGAGTGCACTTACTATTCTGAGTGCACTTATTGTTCTGAGTGCACTTACTATTCTGAGTGTACCTACTATTCTGAGTGCACTTATTGTTCTGAGTGCACTTACTATTCTGAGTGTACCTACTGTTCTGAGTGCACCTACTGTTCTGAGTGCACTAACTGTTCTAAATTCACTAACTGTTCTGAGTTCACAAACTGTGCTGAGTGCACTAACTTTTCTAAGTTCACATACTTTTCTGAGTGCACTAACTTTTTTGAGTGCAGCTACTGTTCTGGGTACACTAACTATTCTAAGTTCACTAACTGTTCTGAGCTCACTAACTGTTTTGTGTTCACAAACTGTTCTGAGAACACATTTGTCATAGTGAGTTATGTGGTGTACATATTACCATTAACACGCCTTAGATATATAGAGATATCGATTTGAGACAGCTGTTGTGTCAAATGTTAATACCTTGTTTGACTTGGGCCAGCTGTTGTGTCAAATGTTAATACCTTGTTTGACTTGGGCCAACTATTGTGTCAAATGTTAATACCTTGTTTGACTTGGACCAGCTGCTGTATTAAATGTTAATACCTTGTTTGACTTGGGCTAGCTGTTGTGTCAAATGTTAATACCTTGTTTGACTTGGGCCAGCTGTTGTGTCAAATTTTAATACCTTGTTTGACTTGGGCTAGCTGTTGTGTCAAATGTTAATACCTTGTTTGACTTGGGCCAGCTGTTGTGTCAAATGTTAATACCTTGTTTGACTTGGACCAGCTGTTGTGTCAAATGTTAATACTTTGTTTGACCTGAACAATAACATGTGGCTTATGGTTGTTGTTATTTATATTATATAAAAGTAACAGTGATTCTAAAATTTACAAAAAAAGGCTCTAATTAAAGTATTCTTTAATAATACCTGGCATTTTGTATTGAGTATGTTTCATAAACTGGTTGATATGTAAAACATTGAGAAATCTCTGAGCGACTCTCATGGACGGGCAAACATGATGACGACCTAGGGTCACCACCTCCAGAGAGCCCTTGTCAGCTCTATTTCCTGATAAATCTGATGTAATCAACACCTACGGCCAACACAATATCTATGAATGTCTCAGCATTTGATCCCTGGATATCAAAAAGTGTCTGTGAGATCTCGATTCATTTCCTAAACAATTTGGAAACATAGTGTGACAGTTTAATATTATAATTTATCTACAATAAAAAAAATTGCCCAAGAATCGCCTGAATTTCACATTTTCTAGAATATGTCAAGTTCACATTTTTAAATTGTGTGTTGTAAGCACACTTAAGTCAACAGTACCTCAACACTGTACTCATCAGCACCTAAACACTGTAGTCATCAGTACCTCAACACTGTAGTCATCAGTACCTCAACACTGTAGTCATCAGTACCTCAACACTGTAGTCATCAGTACCTCAACACTGTAGTCATCAGTACCTCAACAATGTAGTCATCAGTACCTCAACACTGTAGTCATCAGTACCTCAACACTGTAGTCATCAGTACCTCAACACTGTAGTCATAAGTACCTCATCACTGTAGTCATCGGTACCTCAACACTGTAGTCATCAGTACCTCAGCACTGTAGTCATCAGTACCTAAACATTGTAGTCATCAGTACCTCAACACTGTAGTCATCAGTACCTCAATACTGTAGTCATCAGTACCTCAACACTGTAGTCATCAGTACCTCAGCACTGTAGTCATCGGTACCTCAACACTGTAGTCATCGGTACCTCAACACTGTAGTCATCAGTACCTCAACACTGTAGTCATCAGTACCTCAACACTGTAGTCATCAGTACCTCAACACTGTAGTCATCGGTACCTCAACACTGTAGTCATCGGTACCTCAACACTGTAGTCATCTGTACCTCAATACTGTAGTCATCAGTACCTCAACACTGTAGTCATCAGTACCTCAACACTGTAGTCATCAGTACCTCAACACTGTAGTCATCAGTACCTCAACACTGTAGTCATCAGTACCTCAACACTGTCTTTATTTCAACCTCCTGGCCAACGAAAGTTTTAATGAAGCTTATTTTGTGGCCAAACCAACGACCAAACGTGTATAGACCTTCACAGCGTAATTGGCTAAATTATAACTGATAAACAGACGATGTTGTTGCCAGATAAGTGGGGCGTTCCTCTGTTTATAGATGTGTTATGAACAAATATATTAGGACAATATGGCTGAACAGCTCATACAGTGTGGGTGTACAGGATGAAGTTCAAGGACGTCGTCAAACAGTTTTACAAATGTCTTTGAACTGGAGGTTGTGTCTATTTTTTTTTCGTCTCGGTCTTCAAAGTTCTTTGTGTTCTGTTGAAGTTGTCTTTGTGTTCTGTTGAGGTTGTCTTTGTGTTCTGTTGAGGTTGTCTTTATGTTCTGTTGAGGTTGTCTTTGTATAATGTTGAGGTTGTCTTTGTGTTCTGTTGAGGTTGTCTTTATGTTCTGTTGAAGTTGTCTTTGTGTTCTTTTGGAGTTGTCTTTGTGTACTATAAATAAAATAACTTTCATGTATTGTACTATAAGATAAAACTTTCATTCATTATTACATTAGATAAAATAACTCCCACACTTCGGTGTAGGTAAATAACTTCCATGTAACGAACTAATGTTATTGGCAAAACATTTTCTGCATTTAAATCTCAAGATATTAAAGTAAAAATATATAATAGCCTATATTTGAATAAACTGACCTAACAAAAGTTAGCAATTAAAAGAAATTACTCAAATAGATAAAAAAAATTAAACCACATGGTTTTAGACTAGTGTGGACCTTATTTAACATGAAGGTACATAGACAGGTTGAGTCAGTGTATCTTGAGATATAGACAGGTTGACTCAGTGTATGTTGAGATATAGACAGGTTGACTCAGTGTATGTTGAGATATAGACAGGTTGACTCAGTGTATGTTGAGATATAGACAGGTTGACTCAGTGTATGTTGAGATATAGACAGGTTGACTCAGTGTATGTTGAGATATAGACAGGTTGACTCAGTGTATGTTGAGACATAGACAGGTTGACTCAGTGTATGTTGAGACATAGACAGGTTTACTCAGTGTATGTTAAGACATAGGCAGGCAGCTACAACTAAGTATGACCTCATTAAAGGACTAATAAATCTCAACCTAGTATTCGAGGACCATATAACTAGGGTCAAGATACCCATGGGTCAAATGCTACCGTATGGCTTATAATAGTTTAGGAATAGTTTAGTTTAGGAATAGTTTAGTTTAGTAATAGTTTAGTTTAGGAATAGTTTAGTTTAGGAATAGTTTAGTTTAGGAATAGTTTATGAATAGTTTAGTTTAGGAATAGTTTAGGAATACTTTAGTTTAGGAATAGTTTAGTTTAGGAATAGTTTAGTTTAATAATAATTTAGTTTAGTATTAGTTTAGTTTAGGAATAGTTTAATGATAGTTTAGTTTAGGAATAGTTTAGTTTAGTAATAGTTTAGTTTAGGAATAGTTTAGTTTAGGAATAGTTTAGTTTAGGAATAGTTTAGTTTAGGAATAGTTTAGTTTAGGAATAGTTTAGAAATAGTTTAGCTTAGAAATAGTTTAGTTTAGTAATAGTTTAGTTTAGGAATAGTTTAGTTTAAGAATAGTTTAGTTTAGGAATAGTTTAGGAATAGTTTAGTTTAGGAATAGTTTAGGAATAGTTTAGTTTAGGACTAATTTAGTTTAGGAATAGTTTAGTTTAATAATAATTTAGTTTAGTAATAGTTTAGTTTAGGAATAGTTTGATAATAGTTTAGTTTAGGAATAGTTTAGTTTAATAATAATTTAGTTTAGTAATAGTTTAGTTTAGGAATAGTTTAGTTTAGGAATAGTTTAGTTTATGAATACTTTAGGAATAGTTTAGTTTAGGAAAAGTTTAGGAATAGTGTAGTTTAAGAATAGTTTAGGAATAGTTTAGTTTATTAATAGTTTAGTTTAGTAATAGTTTAGTTTAGGAATAGTTTAGTTTAGGAATAGTTTAGAAATAGTTTAGTTTAAAAATAGTTTAGTTTAGGAATAGTTTAGTTTAGGAATAGTTTAGTTTAGGAATAGTTTAGTTTAGGAATAGTTTAGTTAGGAATAGTTTAGTTAAGAAATAGTTTAGTTTAGGAATAGTTTAGTTTAGGAATAGTTTAGTTTATGAATACTTTAGGAATAGTTTAGTTTAGGAAAAGTTTAGGAATAGTGTAGTTTAAGAATAGTTTAGGAATAGTTTAGTTTATTAATAGTTTAGTTTAGGAATAGTTTAGTTTAGGAATAGTTTAGTTTAGGAATGGTTTAGAAATAGTTTAGTTTTAAAATAGTTTAGTTTAGGAATTGTTTAGTTTAGGAATAGTTTGTTTAGGAATAGTTTAGTTTAGGAATAGTTTAGTTAGGAATAGTTTAGTTTTTTAATAGTTTAGTTTAGGAATAGTTTAGTTTAGGAATAGTTTAGTTTAGGAATAGTTTAGTTTAGGAATAGTTTAGTTTAGGAATTGTTTAGTTTAGGAATAGTTTAGTTTAGGAATTGTTTAGTTTAGGAATTGTTTAGTTTAGTTACTTTAAAATCGTTAAATTCAGACTCAAAACAAAAATAAAACCATAAGCTGTAAGAATGGCAAATAAAAATTATATTGTTGGCTTACTATTTACAGTGTTGGGTGTAAGGTTGTGTACAACAAAATATATGTTTCGTTTACTACATATCGTACGTTTAGTTTACTATATAATGTATGTTTAGTTTACTATATGATGTATGCTTAACATTAAACATTGTCCAGATACCAGCAATCATCAGTTTTCAGTTAAAAAGTAATTGTTTTATAAGACTTTTTTATCCATAATTAAAAGGAAGAGAGAAAGTGAGAGAGAGAGAGATGGGGATGGAAGCTGTCCATTCATTTATCTACACCGGTTGATGCCAGACATGGACAATTAATGACCAGCTATATTTATATACACTGTCTTACATATTCACAACTGTTAATTTATACACGGTCCAACATATTAATAACTGGTAATAGATACAGATAATTAATTTGTTGTATGATATTCAATTAAAACTACACGTTTTATTTTAAGGCAATTCGTGACTCAAGGTCGTTTTCGTAATAAATGTCGTTCGAGTTCCGAGACAGTTCTTTTTTTACACATATACATTTAATGTATTCATTCTGTTAAGAATGTATCAAACTCCAGTTTGTTTGCTTTTCACATTCAAATGAATTTATTTTGAGAATTCATTGACAATATTTGAATTCCGGGGTCGCATTTGAAATTTATGATATTTCCATGATTTTTTTTCAAAAAAAAAAAAGGAAAAAATAATACTAGCTAAAATAAACACCGACACCGACTGAATTAATACTAAGACAATCATCTGATGAGTTTAACTTCTGACAAAACTTACGGGCAAACGAAGTGTAATACAAACAAAACAACGGGCAGACGTGGTGTAATTCAAACAAAACAACGGGCAGACGTGGTGTAATACAAACAAAACAACGGGCAGACGTGTTGTAATACAAACAAAACAACGGGCAGACGTGAAGTAATACAAACAAAACAAAGAGCAAAGTGATGTAATACAAACAAAACAACGGGCAGACGTGATGTAATACAAACAAAACAACGGACAAACGAGGTGTAATACAAACAAAACAACGGGCAGACGTGGTGTAATACAAACAAAACAACGGGCAGACGTGATGTAATACAAACAAAACAACGGGCAGACGTGATGTAATACAAACAAAACAACGGACAGACGTGATGTAATACAAACAAAACAACGGGCAGACGTGATGTAATACAAACAAAACAACGGGCAGACGTGATGTAATACAAACAAAACAACGGACAGACGTGATGTAATACAAACAAAACAACGGGCAGACGTGATGTAATACAAACAAAACAACGCATAAAGGTCGATGTCCGTTGTAACTGAAAAAAACAGTGACCAACAGAGGGCATTAGTCCTTCAGTCTTGGGTTTGGGTTTAAAGTTGATAGAGTCTTCGAGTTTTCTAATCAAGTGTCAGTTAAAATAATTATCGCTAGACATAGACCCAGTGTAGTGTTCGTCCATCGTATTCGATGAAGACCATCTAGTCATCAGAGGTTGGAGTGTTGGTTGGTGGGTGTCGGTGTGTGCGCAGATGGCTGACTAGTCCAATCCTTGCGTGGAAATGTCTATGACAGTGGGGACAGGGAATGGTGGCTGTCAGATGGTGGTCGGCAGCGCGAGCTTTGCGAACCAGGCGTCGCGTTTCAGCAGCAACAGTTCTATTTGCCTCACATAACCCAGCGCCTATGTGAACAGAGTGACGCCACAAAGCTCTGTCCTGGGCATCTTCCTCCCAGCAATCAGGATCCATGTTGAAAGCCTTCAAAGAGGACTTCAGCGTGTCTTTGTAGCGCTTTTTCTGGCCTCCGCGAGAGCGCTTTCCCTGCTGCAGTTCTCCGTAGAAGATCTTTCGAGGCAGTCGGTGGTCCTATCGAGGATAGGAGAAGGCAAACTCTGATCTCAAACCGGGGCAGATAGGGCTCGCTTAGCCTCTTCAGGCAAATCTATCTAAGAGAAGGAAAACTCTGATCTCAAACCGGGGCAGATAGGGCTCGCTTAGCCTCCTCCGACAAACCTATCTAGGAGAAGGAAAACTCTGACATCAAACCGGAGCAGATAGGGCTCGCTTAGCCTCTTCAGGCAAACCTATATAGGAGAAGGAAAACTCGTACTTCAAGCCGGGGCAGATAGGGCTCGCCTGGCTTCTTCAGGCAAACCTATCTAGGAGAAGGAAAACTCTGACTTCAAACCGGGGCTTGCTCAGCTTGCTTAAGACGCTCAGAAGATATCTCTGTCGACGGCTAAGAGCTGCACCTCAACCCCGGCCAGTTGTCTTACAATCCGCTTGCCACTGGAGCACTGGGGAGCGGGCGAGAGAGTGAGGTCGACGGTGCGCAACTCTTCTTCACTTTAATCAAAATCACAGCGCAAGTCAGACCCAGTGTATGTCAATCATCGCTAGACATAAACCCAGTGTCTGTCAATTATCGCTAGACATAAACCTAGTGTCTGTCAATTATCGCTAGACATAAACCTAGTGTCTGTAAATTATCGCTAGACATAAACCCAGTGTCTGTCAATTATCGCTAGACATAAACCAGTGTCTGTCAGTTATCATTAGACGTAAACCCAGTGTCGGTCAATTATCGCTAGACATAAACCCAGTGTCTGTCAATTATCGTTAGACATAGACCCAGTGTATGTCAATTATCGCTAGACATAGACCCAGTGTCTGTCAATTATCGCTAAACATAGACCCAGTGTCTGTCAATTATTGTTAGACATAGACCCAGTGTATGTCAATTATCGCTAGACATAAACCAGTGTCTGTCAGTTATCGCTAGACATAAACCCAGTGTCTGTCAATTATCGCTAGACATAAACCAGTGTCTGTCAGTTATCATTAGACGTAAACCCAGTGTCTGTCAATTATCGCTAGACATAAACCTAGTGTCTGTCAAAGATAAACTGTTAAATTCAAAGTATTCAACCCACATATACAATGCAAGTAAATTTGTCATTGACAGTTGTAAAGTATCCCGATATTCTGCCAAGTATCATTAGTGGACACATAGGTCAGTGAACTACGACACCTGCATAGCAATGGTACAGGATTGGCCGGTTGAGAACCAGGTGACATCGCACGTTAGTTCAAGGTAACTTGTGAGCCTGTACTTCCAGAAGAACTGAAAGTGACTCGAACCCTCGGCTTGTACGATCGCTGTCTGGTTAACAACATGTCTATATTGAACTATTATTTTCCTTCTCAATGAATGAAGGTACAACCTAGACGAGTCAATAAACTACTCAATGAATGAAGGTACAACCTAGACGAGTCAATAAACTACTCAATGAATGAAGGTACAACCTAGACGAGTCAATAAACTACTCAATGAATGAATGAGGGTACAACCTAGACGAGTCAATAAACTAGTCAATGAATGAATGAGGGTACAATCTAGCCGAGGCAATAAACTACTCAATGAATGAATGAGGGTACAACCTAGACGAGTCAATAAACTAGTCAATGAATGAATGAGGGTACATCCTAGCCGAGTCAATAAACTAGTCAATGAATGAAGGTACAACCTAGACGAGTCAATAAACTACTCAATGAATGAAGGTACAACCTAGACGAGTCAATAAACTAGTCAATAAATGAAGGTACAACCTAGACGAGTCAACAAACTACTCAATGAATGAAGGTACAGCCTAGACGAGTCAATAAACTAGTCAATGAATGAATGGGGGTACAACCTAGACGAGTCAATAAACTACTCAATGAATGAAGGTACAGCCTAGACGAGTCAATAAACTACTCAATGAATGAAGGTACAACCTAGACGAGTCAATAAACTACTCAATGAATGAAGGTACAACCTAGACGAGTCAATAAACTAGTCAATGAATGAATGAGGGTACAACCTAGACGAGTCAATAAACTACTCAATGAATGAATGAGGGTACAACCTAGACGAGTCAATAAACTAGTCAATGAATGAATGAGGGTACAACCTAGCCGAGTCAATAAACTAGTCAATGAATGAAGGTACAACCTAGACGAGTCAATAAACTAGTCAATGAATGAATGAGGGTACAACCTAGCCGAGTCAATAAACTAGTCAATGAATGAAGGTACAACCTAGACGAGTCAATAAACTACTCAATGAATGAAGGTACAACCTAGACGAGTCAATAAACTAGTCAATGAATGAAGGTACAACCTAGACGAGTCAATAAACTAGTCAATAAATGAAGGTACAACCTAGACGAGTCAACAAACTACTCAATGAATGAAGGTACAACCTAGACGAGTCAATAAACTAGTCAATGAATGAATGGGGGTACAACCTAGACGAGTCAATAAACTACTCAATGAATGAAGGTACAGCCTAGACGAGTCAATAAACTACTCAATGAATGAAGGTACAGCCTAGACGAGTCAATAAACTACTCAATGAATGAAGGTACAACCTAGACGAGTCAATAAACTACTCAATGAATGAAGGTACAACCTAGACGAGTCAATAAACTAGTCAATGAATGAATGAAGGTACAACCTAGACGAGTCAATAAACTACTCAATGAATGAATGAGGGTACAACCTAGACGAGTCAATAAACTAGTCAATGAATGAATGAGTGTACAACCTAGCCGAGGCAATAAACTAGTCAATGAATGAGGGTACAACCTAGACGAGTCAATAAACTAGTCAATGAATGAATGAGGGTACAACCTAGCCGAGTCAATAAACTACTCAATGAATGAAGGTAAAACCTAGACGAGTCAATAAACTACTCAATAAATTAAGGTACAACCTAGACGAGTCAATAAACTACTCAATGAATGAAGGTACAACCTAGACGAGTCAATAAACTAGTCAATGAATGAATGGGGGTACAACCTAGACGAGTCAATAAACTACTCAATGAATGAAGGTACAGCCTAGACGAGTCAATAAACTACTCAATGAATGGGGGTACAACCTAGACGAGTCAATAAACTACTCAATGAATGAAGGTACAACCTAGACGAGTCAATAAACTACTCAATGAATGAAGGTACAACCCAGACGAGTCAATAAACTACTCAATGAATGAAGGTACAACCTAGACGAGTCAATAAACTACTCAATGAATGAAGGTACAACCTAGACGAGTCAATAAACTACTCAATGAATGAAGGTACAGCCTAGACGAGTCAATAAACTACTCAATGAATGAAGGTACAACCTAGACGAGTCAATAAACTACTCAATGAATGAAGGTACAACCTAGACGAGTCAATAAACTACTCAATGAATGAAGGTACAACCTAGACGAGTCAATAAACTACTCAATGAATGAATGAGGGTACAACCTAGACGAGTCAATAAACTAGTCAATGAATGAATGAGGGTACAACCTAGCCGAGGCAATAAACTACTCAATGAATGAATGAGGGTACAACCTAGACGAGTCAATAAACTAGTCAATGAATGAATGAGGGTACAACCTAGCCGAGTCAATAAACTAGTCAATGAATGAAGGTACAACCTAGACGAGTCAATAAACTACTCAATGAATGAAGGTACAACCTAGACGAGTCAATAAACTACTCAATGAATGAAGGTACAACTTAGACGAGTCAATAAACTACTTAATGAATGAATGTACAACCTAGACGAGTCAATAAACTAGTCAATGAATGAATGAAGGTACAACCTAGACGAGTCAATAAACTAGTCAATGAATGAAGGTACAACCTAGACGAGTCAATAAACTACTCAATGAATGAAGTTACAACCTAGACGAGTCAATAAACTACTCAATGAATGAAGGTACAACTTAGACGAGTCAATAAACTAGTCAATAAATGAAGGTACAACCTAGACGAGTCAATAAACTAGTCAATAAATGAAGGTACAACCTAGACGAGTCAATAAACTACTCAATGAATGAAGGTACAATTTAGACGAGTCAATAAACTAGTCAACAAATGAAGGTACAACTTAGACGAGTCAATAAACTAGTCAAGGAATGAAGGTACAACCTAGACGAGTCAATAAACTAGTCAATAAATGAAGGTACAGCCTACACAAGTCAATAAACTAGTCAATGAATGAAGGTACAACCTACACGAGTCAATAAACTAGTCGATGAATGAAGGTACAACCTAGACGAGTCAATAAACTACTCAATGAATGAAGGTACAACCTAGACGAGTCAATAAACTACTCAATGAATGAATGAGGGTACAACCTAGACGAGTCAATAAACTACTCAATGAATGAAGGTACAACCTAGACGAGTCAATAAACTACTCAATGAATGAGGGTAAAACCTAGACGAGTCAATAAACTACTCAATAAATGAAGGTACAACCTAGACGAGTCAATAAACTAGTCAATGAATGAAGGTACAACCTAGACGAGTCAATAAACTACTCAATAAATGAAGGTACAACCTAGACGAGTCAATAAACTACTCAATGAATGAATGAGGGTACAACCTAGACGAGTCAATAAACTACTCAATGAATGAAGGTACAACCTAGACGAGTCAATAAACTACTCAATGAATGAAGGTACAACCTAGACGAGTCAATAAACTACTCAATGAATGAAGGTACAACCTAGACGAGTCAATAAACTACTCAATGAATGAATGAGGGTACAACCTAGACGAGTCAATAAACTACTCAATGAATGAGTGAGGGTACAACCTAGGCGAGGCAATAAACTACTCAATGAATGAGTGAGGGTACAACCTAGGCGAGTCAATAAACTAGTCAATGAATGAATGAGAGTACAACCTAGCCGAGTCAATAAACTAGTCAATGAATGAAGGTACAACCTAGACGAGTCAATAAACTACTCAATGAATGAAGGTACAACCTAGACGAGTCAATAAACTACTCAATGAATGAAGGTACAACCTAGACGAGTCAATAAACTAGTCAATAAATGAAGGTACAACCTAGACGAGTCAACAAACTACTCAATGAATGAAGGTACAACCTAGACGAGTCAATAAACTAGTCAATGAATGAATGGGGGTACAACCTAGACGAGGCAATAAACTACTCAATGAATGAATGAGGGTACAACCTAGACGAGTCAATAAACTAGTCAATGAATGAATGAGGGTACAACCTAGCCGAGTCAATAAACTAGTCAATGAATGAAGGTACAACCTAGACGAGTCAATAAACTACTCAATGAATGAAGGTACAACCTAGACGAGTCAATAAACTAGTCAATGAATGAAGGTACAACCTAGACGAGTCAATAAACTAGTCAATAAATGAAGGTACAACCTAGACGAGTCAACAAACTACTCAATGAATGAAGGTACAACCTAGACGAGTCAATAAACTAGTCAATGAATGAATGGGGGTACAACCTAGACGAGTCAATAAACTACTCAATGAATGAAGGTACAGCCTAGACGAGTCAATAAACTACTCAATGAATGAAGGTACAACTTAGACGAGTCAATAAACTACTTAATGAATGAATGTACAACCTAGACGAGTCAATAAACTAGTCAATGAATGAATGAAGGTACAACCTAGACGAGTCAATAAACTAGTCAATGAATGAAGGTACAACCTAGACGAGTCAATAAACTACTCAATGAATGAAGTTACAACCTAGACGAGTCAATAAACTACTCAATGAATGAAGGTACAACTTAGACGAGTCAATAAACTAGTCAATAAATGAAGGTACAACCTAGACGAGTCAATAAACTAGTCAATAAATGAAGGTACAACCTAGACGAGTCAATAAACTACTCAATGAATGAAGGTACAATTTAGACGAGTCAATAAACTAGTCAACAAATGAAGGTACAACTTAGACGAGTCAATAAACTAGTCAAGGAATGAAGGTACAACCTAGACGAGTCAATAAACTAGTCAATAAATGAAGGTACAGCCTACACAAGTCAATAAACTAGTCAATGAATGAAGGTACAACCTAGACGAGTCAATAAACTAGTCGATGAATGAAGGTACAACCTAGACGAGTCAATAAACTACTCAATGAATGAAGGTACAACCTAGACGAGTCAATAAACTACTCAATGAATGAATGAGGGTACAACCTAGACGAGTCAATATACTACTCAATGAATGAAGGTACAACCTAGACGAGTCAATAAACTACTCAATGAATGAGGGTAAAACCTAGACGAGTCAATAAACTACTCAATAAATGAAGGTACAACCTAGACGAGTCAATAAACTAGTCAATGAATGAAGGTACAACCTAGACGAGTCAATAAACTACTCAATAAATGAAGGTACAACCTAGACGAGTCAATAAACTACTCAATGAATGAATGAGGGTACAACCTAGACGAGTCAATAAACTACTCAATGAATGAAGGTACAACCTAGACGAGTCAATAAACTACTCAATGAATGAATGAAGGTACAACCTAGACGAGTCAATAAACTACTCAATGAATGAAGGTACAACCTAGACGAGTCAATAAACTACTCAATGAATGAATGAGGGTACAACCTAGACGAGTCAATAAACTACTCAATGAATGAGTGAGGGTACAACCTAGGCGAGGCAATAAACTACTCAATGAATGAGTGAGGGTACAACCTAGGCGAGTCAATAAACTAGTCAATGAATGAATGAGAGTACAACCTAGCCGAGTCAATAAACTAGTCAATGAATGAAGGTACAACCTAGACGAGTCAATAAACTACTCAATGAATGAAGGTACAACCTAGACGAGTCAATAAACTACTCAATGAATGAAGGTACAACCTAGACGAGTCAATAAACTAGTCAATAAATGAAGGTACAACCTAGACGAGTCAACAAACTACTCAATGAATGAAGGTACAACCTAGACGAGTCAATAAACTAGTCAATGAATGAATGGGGTACAACCTAGACGAGTCAATAAACTACTCAATGAATGAAGGTACAACTTAGACGAGTCAATAAACTAGTCAATAAATGAAGGTACAACCTAGACGAGTCAATAAACTAGTCAATAAATGAAGGTACAACCTAGACGAGTCAATAAACTACTCAATGAATGAAGGTACAATTTAGACGAGTCAATAACCTAGTCAACAAATGAAGGTACAACTTAGACGAGTCAATAAACTAGTCAAGGAATGAAGGTACAACCTAGACGAGTCAATAAACTAGTCAATAAATGAAGGTACAGCCTACACAAGTCAATAAACTAGTCAATGAATGAAGGTACAACCTAGATTAGTCAATAAACTAGTCAATGAATGAAGGTACAACCTAGACGAGTCAATAAACTACTCAATGAATGAAGGTACAACCTAGACGAGTCAATAAACTACTCAATGAATGAATGAGGGTACAACCTAGACGAGTCAATATACTACTCAATGAATGAAGGTACAACCTAGACGAGTCAATAAACTACTCAATGAATGAGGGTAAAACCTAGACGAGTCAATAAACTACTCAATAAATGAAGGTACAACCTAGACGAGTCAATAAACTAGTCAATGAATGAAGGTACAACCTAGACGAGTCAATAAATTACTCAATAAATGAAGGTACAACCTAGACGAGTCAATAAACTACTCAATGAATGAATGAGGGTACAACCTAGACGAGTCAATAAACTACTCAATGAATGAAGGTACAACTTAGACGAGTCAATAAACTACTCAATGTATGAAGGTACAACCTAGACGAGTAATAAACTACTCAATGAATGAAGGTACAACCTAGACGAGTCAATAAACTACTCAATGAATGAATGAGGGTACAACCTAGACGAGTCAATAAACTAGTCAATGAATGAATGAGGGTACAACCTAGCCAAGGCAATAAACTACTCAATGAATGAATGAGGGTACAACCTAGACGAGTCAATAAACTACTCAATGAATGAATGAGGGTACAACCTAGCCGAGTCAATAAACTAGTCAATAAATGAAGGTACAACCTAGACGAGTCAATAAACTACTCAATAAATGAAGGTACAACCTAGACGAGTCAATAAACTACTCAATGAATGAAGGTACAACCTAGACGAGTCAATAAACTAGTCAATAAATGAAGGTACAACCTAGACGAGTCAACAAACTACTCAATGAATGAAGGTACAACCTAGACGAGTCAATAAACTAGCCAATGAATGAATGGGGGTACAACCTAGACGAGTCAATAAATCTACTCAATGAATGAAGGTACAGCCTAGACGAGTCAATAAACTACTCAATGAATGAAGGTACAACTTAAAAAAACAAAAAAAAAAATTAATGATTGAATGTACAACCTACACGAGTCAATAAACTAGTCAATGAATGAATGAAGGTACAACCTAGACGAGTCAATAAACTAGTCAATGAATGAAGGTACAACCTAGACGAGTCAATAAACTCCTCAATGAATGAAGTTACAACCTAGACGAGTCAATAAACTACTCAATGAATGAAGGTACAACTTAGACGAGTCAATAAACTAGTCAATAAATGAAGGTACAACCTAGACGAGTCAATAAACTAGTCAATAAATGAAGGCACAACCTAGACGAGTCAATAAACTACTCAATGAATGAAGGTACAATTTAGACGAGTCAATAAACTAGTCAACAAATGAAGGTACAACTTAGACGAGTCAATAAACTAGTCAAGGAATGAAGGTACAACCTAGACGAGTCAATAAACTAGTCAATAAATGAAGGTACAGCCTACACAAGTCAATAAACTAGTCAATGAATGAAGGTACAACCTAGATTAGTCAATAAACTAGTCAATGAATGAAGGTACAACCTAGACGAGTCAATAAACTACTCAATGAATGAAGGTACAACCTAGACGAGTCAATAAACTACTCAATGAATGAATGAGGGTACAACCTAGACGAGTCAATATACTACTCAATGAATGAAGGTACAACCTAGACGAGTCAATAAACTACTCAATGAATGAGGGTAAAACCTAGACGAGTCAATAAACTACTCAATAAATGAAGGTACAACCTAGACGAGTCAATAAACTAGTCAATGAATGAAGGTACAACCTAGACGAGTCAATAAACTACTCAATAAATGAAGGTACAACCTAGACGAGTCAATAAACTACTCAATGAATGAATGAGGGTACAACCTAGACGAGTCAATAAACTACTCAATGAATGAAGGTACAACCTAGACGAGTCAATAAACTACTCAATGAATGAAGGTACAACCTAGACGAGTCAATAAACTACTCAATGAATGAAGGTACAACCTAGACGAGTCAATAAACTACTCAATGAATGAATGAGGGTACAACCTAGACGAGTCAATAAACTAGTCAATGAATGAATGAGGGTACAACCTAGCCGAGACAATAAACTACTCAATGAATGAGTGAGGGTACAACCTAGACGAGTCAATAAACTAGTCAATGAATGAATGAGGGTACAACCTAGCCGAGTCAATAAACTAGTCAATGAATGAAGGTACAACCTAGACGAGTCAATAAACTACTCAATGAATGAATGAAGGTACAACCTAGACGAGTCAATAAACTACTCAATGAATGAAGGTACAACCTAGACGAGTCAATAAACTACTCAATGAATGAATGAGGGTACAACCTAGACGAGTCAATATACTACTCAATGAATGAAGGTACAACCTAGACGAGTCAATAAACTACTCAATGAATGAGGGTAAAACCTAGACGAGTCAATAAACTACTCAATAAATGAAGGTACAACCTAGACGAGTCAATAAACTAGTCAATGAATGAAGGTACAACCTAGACGAGTCAATAAACTACTCAATAAATGAAGGTACAACCTAGACGAGTCAATAAACTACTCAATGAATGAATGAGGGTACAACCTAGACGAGTCAATAAACTACTCAATGAATGAAGGTACAACCTAGACGAGTCAATAAACTACTCAATGAATGAAGGTACAACCTAGACGAGTCAATAAACTACTCAATGAATGAAGGTACAACCTAGACGAGTCAATAAACTACTCAATGAATGAATGAGGGTACAACCTAGACGAGTCAATAAACTACTCAATGAATGAGTGAGGGTACAACCTAGGCGAGGCAATAAACTACTCAATGAATGAGTGAGGGTACAACCTAGGCGAGTCAATAAACTAGTCAATGAATGAATGAGAGTACAACCTAGCCGAGTCAATAAACTAGTCAATGAATGAAGGTACAACCTAGACGAGTCAATAAACTACTCAATGAATGAAGGTACAACCTAGACGAGTCAATAAACTACTCAATGAATGAAGGTACAACCTAGACGAGTCAATAAACTAGTCAATAAATGAAGGTACAACCTAGACGAGTCAACAAACTACTCAATGAATGAAGGTACAACCTAGACGAGTCAATAAACTAGTCAATGAATGAATGGGGGTACAACCTAGACGAGTCAATAAACTACTCAATGAATGAAGGTACAACTTAGACGAGTCAATAAACTAGTCAATAAATGAAGGTACAACCTAGACGAGTCAATAAACTAGTCAATAAATGAAGGTACAACCTAGACGAGTCAATAAACTACTCAATGAATGAAGGTACAATTTAGACGAGTCAATAACCTAGTCAACAAATGAAGGTACAACTTAGACGAGTCAATAAACTAGTCAAGGAATGAAGGTACAACCTAGACGAGTCAATAAACTAGTCAATAAATGAAGGTACAGCCTACACAAGTCAATAAACTAGTCAATGAATGAAGGTACAACCTAGATTAGTCAATAAACTAGTCAATGAATGAAGGTACAACCTAGACGAGTCAATAAACTACTCAATGAATGAAGGTACAACCTAGACGAGTCAATAAACTACTCAATGAATGAATGAGGGTACAACCTAGACGAGTCAATATACTACTCAATGAATGAAGGTACAACCTAGACGAGTCAATAAACTACTCAATGAATGAGGGTAAAACCTAGACGAGTCAATAAACTACTCAATAAATGAAGGTACAACCTAGACGAGTCAATAAACTAGTCAATGAATGAAGGTACAACCTAGACGAGTCAATAAACTACTCAATAAATGAAGGTACAACCTAGACGAGTCAATAAACTACTCAATGAATGAATGAGGGTACAACCTAGACGAGTCAATAAACTACTCAATGAATGAAGGTACAACCTAGACGAGTCAATAAACTACTCAATGTATGAAGGTACAACCTAGACGAGTCAATAAACTACTCAATGAATGAAGGTACAACCTAGACGAGTCAATAAACTACTCAATGAATGAATGAGGGTACAACCTAGACGAGTCAATAAACTAGTCAATGAATGAATGAGGGTACAACCTAGCCGAGGCAATAAACTACTCAATGAATGAGTGAGGGTACAACCTAGACGAGTCAATAAACTAGTCAATGAATGAATGAGGGTACAACCTAGCCGAGTCAATAAACTAGTCAATGAATGAAGGTACAACCTAGACGAGTCAATAAACTACTCAATGAATGAAGGTACAACCTAGACGAGTCAATAAACTACTCAATGAATGAAGGTACAACCTAGACGAGTCAATAAACTTGTCAATAAATGAAGGTACAACCTAGACGAGTCAACAAACTACTCAATGAATGAAGGTACAACCTAGACGAGTCAATAAACTAGTCAATGAATGAATGGGGGTACAACCTAGACGAGTCAATAAACTACTCAATGAATGAAGGTACAGCCTAGACGAGTCAATAAACTACTCAATGAATGAAGGTACAACCTAGACGAGTCAATAAACTACTCAATGAATGAAGGTACAACCTAGACGAGTCAATAAACTACTCAATGAATGAAGGTACAACCTAGACGAGTCAATAAACTACTCAATGAATAAATGAGGGTACAACCTAGACGAGTCAATAAACTAGTCAATGAATGAATGAGTGTACAACCTAGCCGAGGCAATAAACTACTCAATGAATGAATGAGGGTACAACCTAGACGAGTCAATAAACTACTCAATGAATGAATGAGGGTACAACCTAGCCGAGTCAATAAACTAGTCAATGAATGAAGGTACAACCTAGACGAGTCAATAAACTAGTCAATAAATGAAGGTACAACCTAGACGAGTCAACAAACTACTCAATGAATGAAGGTACAACCTAGACGAGTCAATAAACTAGTCAATGAATGAATGGGGGTACAACCTAGACGAGTCAATAAACTACTCAATGAATGAAGGTACAGCCTAGACGAGTCAATAAACTACTCAATGAATGAAGGTACAACTTAGACGAGTCAATAAACTACTTAATGATTGAATGTACAACCTACACGAGTCAATAAACTAGTCAATGAATGAATGAAGGTACAACCTAGACGAGTCAATAAACTAGTCAATGAATGAAGGTACAACCTAGACGAGTCAATAAACTCCTCAATGAATGAAGTTACAACCTAGACGAGTCAATAAACTACTCAATGAATGAAGGTACAACTTAGACGAGTCAATAAACTAGTCAATAAATGAAGGTACAACCTAGACGAGTCAATAAACTAGTCAATAAATGAAGGTACAACCTAGACGAGTCAATAAACTACTCAATGAATGAAGGTACAATTTAGACGAGTCAATAAACTAGTCAACAAATGAAGGTACAACTTAGACGAGTCAATAAACTAGTCAAGGAATGAAGGTACAACCTAGACGAGTCAATAAACTAGTCAATAAATGAAGGTACAGCCTACACAAGTCAATAAACTAGTCAATGAATGAAGGTACAACCTAGATTAGTCAATAAACTAGTCAATGAATGAAGGTACAACCTAGACGAGTCAATAAACTACTCAATGAATGAAGGTACAACCTAGACGAGTCAATAAACTACTCAATGAATGAATGAGGGTACAACCTAGACGAGTCAATATACTACTCAATGAATGAAGGTACAACCTAGACGAGTCAATAAACTACTCAATGAATGAGGGTAAAACCTAGACGAGTCAATAAACTACTCAATAAATGAAGGTACAACCTAGACGAGTCAATAAACTAGTCAATGAATGAAGGTACAACCTAGACGAGTCAATAAACTACTCAATAAATGAAGGTAAAACCTAGACGAGTCAATAAACTACTCAATGAATGAATGAGGGTACAACCTAGACGAGTCAATAAACTACTCAATGAATGAAGGTACAACCTAGACGAGTCAATAAACTACTCAATGAATGAGGGTAAAACCTAGACGAGTCAATAAACTACTCAATAAATGAAGGTACAACCTAGACGAGTCAATAAACTACTCAATGAATGAAGGTACAGCCTAGACGAGTCAATAAACTACTCAATGAATGAAGGTACAACTTAGACGAGTCAATAAACTACTCAATGAATGAATGTACAACCTAGACGAGTCAATAAACTAGTCAATGAATGAATGAAGGTACAACCTAGACGAGTCAATAAACTAGTCAATGAATGAATGAAGGTACAACTTAGAAGAGTCAATAAAACTACTCAATGAATGAAGGTACAACCTAGACGAGTCAATAAACTAGTCAATGAATGAAGGTACAACCTAGACGAGTCAATAAACTACTCAATGAATGAAGTTACAACCTAGACGAGTCAATACACTACTCAATGAATGAAGATACAACTTAGACGAGTCAATAAACTAGTCAATAAATGAAGGTACAACCTAGACGAGTCAATAAACTAGTCAATAAATGAAGGTACAACCTAGACGAGTCAATAAACTACTCAATGAATGAAGGTACAACTTAGACAAGTCAATAAACTAGTCAACAAATGAAGGTACAACTTAGACGAGTCAATAAACTAGTCAAGGAATGAAGGTACAACCTAGACGAGTCAATAAACTACTCAATGAATGAAGGTACAACTTAGACGAGTCAATAAACTAGTCAACAAATGAAGGTACAACTTAGACGAGTCAATCAACTAGTCAAGGAATGAAGGTACAACCTAGACGAGTCAATAAACTACTCAATAAATGAAGGTACAACCTAGACGAGTCAACAAACTACTCAATGAATGAAGGTACAACTTAGACGAGTCAATAAACTAGTCAATAAATGAAGGTACAGCCTAGACAAGTCAATAAACTAGTCAATTAATGAAGGTACAACCTAGATTGGTCAATAAACTAGTCAATGAATGAAGGTACAACCTAGACGAGTCAATAAACTACTCAATGAATGAAGGTACAACCTAGACGAGTCAATAAACTACTCAATGAATGAATGAGGGTACAACCTAGACGAGTCAATATACTACTCAATGAATGAAGGTACAACCTAGACGAGTCAATAAACTACTCAATGAATGAAGGTACAGCCTAGACGAGTCAATAAACTACTCAATGAATGAAGGTACAACTTAGACGAGTCAATAAACTACTCAATGAATGAATGTAGAACCTAGACGAGTCAATAAACTAGTCAATGAATGAATGAAGGTACAACCTAGACGAGTCATTAAACTACTCAATGAATGAAGGTACAACCTAGACGAGTCAATAAACTACTCAATGAATGAAGGTACAACCTAGACGAGTTAATAAACTAGTCAATGAATGAAGGTACAACCTAGACGAGTCAATTAACTAGTCAATAAATGAAGGTACAGCCTAGACAAGTCAATAAACTAGTTAATTAATGAAGGTACAACCTAGATTAGTCAATAAACTAGTCAATGAATGAAGGTACAACCTAGACGAGTCAATAAACTACTCAATGAATGAAGGTACAACCTAGACGAGTCAATAAACTACTCAATGAATGAATGAGGGTACAACCTAGACGAGTCAATATACTACTCAATGAATGAAGGTACAACCTAGACGAGTCAATAAACTACTCAATGAATGAAGGTACAACCTAGACGAGTCAATAAACTACTCAATGAATGAAGGTACAACCTAGACGAGTCAATAAACTACTCAATGAATGAATGAGGGTACAACCTAGACGAGTCAATATACTACTCAATGAATGAAGGTACAACCTAGACGAGTCAATAAACTACTCAATGAATGAGGGTAAAACCTAGACGAGTCAATAAACTACTCAATAAATGAAGGTACAACCTAGACGAGTCAATAAACTACTCAATGAATGAAGGTACAGCCTAGACGAGTCAATAAACTACTCAATGAATGAAGGTACAACTTAGACGAGTCAATAAACTACTCAATGAATGAATGTACAACCTAGACGAGTCAATAAACTAGTCAATGAATGAATGAAGGTACAACCTAGACGAGTCATTAAACTACTCAATGAATGAATGATGGTACAACCTAGACGAGTCAATAAACTACTCAATGAATGAAGGTACAACCTAGACGAGTCAATAAACTAGTCAATGAATGAAGGTACAACCTAGACGAGTCAATTAACTAGTCAATGAATGAAGGTACAACTTAGACGAGTCAATAAACTAGTCAATAAATGAAGGTACAACTTAGACGAGTCAATAAACTAGTCAATGAATGAAGGTACAACCTAGACGAGTCAATAAACTACTCAATAAATGAAGTTACAACCTAGACGAGTCAATAAAGTACTCAATGAATGAAGGTACTACTTAGACGAGTCAATAAACTAGTCAATAAATGAAGGTACAACCTAGACGAGTCAATAAACTACTCAATAAATGAAGGTACAACCTAGACGAGTCAATAAACTAGTCAATAAATGAAGGTACAACCTAGACGAGTCAATAAACTAGTCAATGAATGAAGGTACAACCTAGACGAGTCAATTAACTAGTCAATGAATGAAGGTACAACTTAGACGAGTCAATAAACTAGTCAATCAATGAAGGTACAACTTAGACGAGTCAATAAACTAGTCAATGAATGAAGGTACAACCTAGACGAGTCAATAAACTACTCAATAAATGAAGTTACAACCTAGACGAGTCAATAAACTAGTCAATCAATGAATGAAGGTACAACCTAGAAGAGTCAATAAACTACTCAATGAATTAAGGTAAACCTAGACGAGTCAATAAACTACTCAATGAATGAAGGTACAACCTAGACGAGTCAATAAACTACTCAATGAATGAAGGTACAACCTAGACGAGTCAATAAACTACTCAATGAATGAAGGTACAACTTAGACGAGTCAATAAACTAGTCAACAAATGAAGGTACAACTTAGACGAGTCAATAAACTAGTCAAGGAATGAAGGTACAACCTAGACCAGTCAATAAACTACTCAATAAATGAAGGTACAACCTAGACGAGTCAACAAACTACTCAATGAATGAAGGTACAACCTAGACAAGTCAATAAACTAGTCAATTAATGAAGGTACAACCTAGATTAGTCAATAAACTAGTCAATGAATGAAGGTACAACCTAGACGAGTCAATAAACTACTCAATGAATGAAGGTACAACCTAGACGAGTCAATAAACTACTCAATGAATGAATGAGGGTACAACCTTGACGAGTCAATATACTACTCAATGAATGAAGGTACAACCTAGACGAGTCAATAAACTACTCAATGAATGAGGGTAAAACCTAGACAAGTCAATAAACTACTCAATAAATGAAGGTACAACCTAGACGAGTCAATAAACTACTCAATGAATGAAGGTACAGCCTAGACGATTCAATAAACTACTCAATGAATGAAGGTACAACTTAGACGAGTCAATAAACTACTCAATGAATGAATGTACAACCTAGACGAGTCAATAAACTAGTCAATGAATGAATGAAGGTACAACCTAAACGAGTCATTAAACTAGTCAATGAATGAATGAAGGTACAACCTAGACGAGTCAATAAACTACTCAATGAATGAAGGTACAACCTAGACGAGTCAATAAACTAGTCAATGAATGAAGGTACAACCTAGACGAGTCAATTAACTATTCAATGAATGAAGGTACGACTTAGACGAGTCAATAAACTAGTCAATAAATGAAGGTACAACTTAGACGAGTCAATAAACTAGTCAATGAATGAAGGTACAACCTAGACGAGTCAATAAACTACTCAATAAATGAAGTTACAACCTAGACGAGTCAATAAAGTACTCAATGAATGAAGGTACTACTTAGACGATTCAATAAACTAGTCAATAAATGAAGGTACAACCTAGACGAGTCAATAAACTAGTCAATAAATGAAGGTACAACCTAGACGAGTCAATAAACTAGTCAATAAATGAAGGTACAACCTAGACGAGTCAATAAACTAGTCAATGAATGAAGGTACAACCTAGACGAGTCAATTAACTAGTCAATGAATGAAGGTACAACTTAGACGAGTCAATAAACTAGTCAATAAATGAAGGTACAACTTAGACGAGTCAATAAACTAGTCAATGAATGAAGGTACAACCTAGACGAGTCAATAAACTACTCAATAAATGAAGTTACAACCTAGACGAGTCAATAAACTACTCAATGAATGAAGGTACTACTTAGACGAGTCAATAAACTACTCAATGAATGAGGGTAAAACCTAGACGAGTCAATAAACTACTCAATAAATGAAGGTACAACCTAGACGAGTCAATAAACTACTCAATGAATGAAGGTACAGCCTAGACGAGTCAATAAACTACTCAATGAATGAAGGTATAACTTAGACGAGTCAATAAACTACTCAATGAATGAATGTACAACCTAGACGAGTCAATAAACTAGTCAATGAATGAATGAAGGTACAACCTAGACGAGTCAATAAACTAGTCAATGAATGAATGAAGGTACAACCTAGAAGAGTCAATAAACTACTCAATGAATGAAGGTACAACCTAGACGAGTCAATAAACTAGTCAATGAATGAAGGTACAACCTAGACGAGTCAATAAACTACTCAATGAATGAAGTTACAACCTAGACGAGTCAATAAACTACTCAATGAATGAAGATACAACTTAGACGAGTCAATAAACTAGTCAATAAATGAAGGTACAACCTAGACGAGTCAATAAACTAGTCAATAAATGAAGGTACAACCTAGACGAGTCAATAAACTACTCAATGAATGAAGGTACAACTTAGACGAGTCAATAAACTAGTCAACAAATGAAGGTACAACTTAGACGAGTCAATCAACTAGTCAAGGAATGAAGGTACAACCTAGACGAGTCAATAAACTACTCAATAAATGAAGGTACAACCTAGACGAGTCAACAAACTACTCAATGAATGAAGGTACAACTTAGACGAGTCAATAAACTAGTCAATAAATGAAGGTACAGCCTAGACAAGTCAATAAACTAGTCAATTAATGAAGGTACAACCTAGATTGGTCAATAAACTAGTCAATGAATGAAGGTACAACCTAGACGAGTCAATAAACTACTCAATGAATGAAGGTACAACCTAGACGAGTCAATAAACTACTCAATGAATGAATGAGGGTACAACCTAGACGAGTCAATATACTACTCAATGAATGAAGGTACAACCTAGACGAGTCAATAAACTACTCAATGAATGAAGGTACAGCCTAGACGAGTCAATAAACTACTCAATGAATGAAGGTACAACTTAGACGAGTCAATAAACTACTCAATGAATGAATGTAGAACCTAGACGAGTCAATAAACTAGTCAATGAATGAATGAAGGTACAACCTAGACGAGTCATTAAACTACTCAATGAATGAAGGTACAACCTAGACGAGTCAATAAACTACTCAATGAATGAAGGTACAACCTAGACGAGTTAATAAACTAGTCAATGAATGAAGGTACAACCTAGACGAGTCAATTAACTAGTCAATGAATGAAGGTACAACTTAGACGAGTCAATAAACTAGTCAATAAATGAAGGTACAGCTTAGACGAGTCAATAAACTAGTCAATGAATGAAGGTACAACCTAGACGAGTCAATAAACTACTCAATAAATGAAGGTACAACCTAGACGAGTCAATAAAGTACTCAATGAATGAAGGTACTACTTAGACGAGTCAATAAACTAGTCAATAAATGAAGGTACAACCTAGACGAGTCAATAAACTAGTCAATAAATGAAGGTACAACCTAGACGAGTCAATAAACTAGTCAATAAATGAAGGTACAATCTAGACGAGTCAATAAACTAGTCAATGAATGAAGGTACAACCTAGACGAGTCAATTAACTAGTCAATGAATGAAGGTACAACTTAGACGAGTCAATAAACTAGTCAATAAATGAAGGTACAACTTAGACGAGTCAATAAACTAGTCAATGAATGAAGGTACAACCTAGACGAGTCAATAAACTACTCAATGAATGAAGGTACAACCTAGACGAGTCAATAAACTACTCAATGAATGAAGTTACAACCTAGACGAGTCAATAAACTACTCAATGAATGAAGATACAACTTAGACGAGTCAATAAACTAGTCAATAAATGAAGGTACAACCTAGACGAGTCAATAAACTAGTCAATAAATGAAGGTACAACCTAGACGAGTCAATAAACTACTCAATGAATGAAGGTACAACTGAGACGAGTCAATAAACTAGTCAACAAATGAAGGTACAACTTAGACGAGTCAATAAACTAGTCAAGGAATGAAGGTACAACCTAGACGAGTCAATAAACTAGTCAATAAATGAAGGTACAACCTAGACGAGTCAATAAACTACTCAATGAATGAAGGTACAACTTAGACGAGTCAATAAACTAGTCAACAAATGAAGGTACAACTTAGACGAGTCAATAAACTAGTCAAGGAATGAAGGTACAACCTAGACGAGTCAATAAACTACTCAATAAATGAAGGTACAACCTAGACGAGTCAACAAACTACTCAATGAATGAAGGTACAACCTAGACAAGTCAATAAACTAGTCAATTAATGAAGGTACAACCTAGATTAGTCAATAAACTAGTCAATGAATGAAGGTACAACCTAGACGAGTCAATAAACTACTCAATGAATGAAGGTACAACCTAGACGAGTCAATAAACTACTCAATAAATGAAGGTACAACCTAGACGAGTCAATAAACTACTCAATGAATGAAGGTACAGCCTAGACGAGTCAATAAACTACTCAATGAATGAAGGTACAACTTAGACGAGTCAATAAACTACTCAATGAATGAATGTACAACCTAGACGAGTCAATAAACTAGTCAATGAATGAATGAAGGTACAACCTAGACGAGTCATTAAACTAGTCAATGAATGAATGAAGGTACAACCTAGACGAGTCAATAAACTACTCAATGAATGAAGGTACAACCTAGACGAGTCAATAAACTACTCAATGAATGAAGGTACAACTTAGACGAGTCAATAAACTAGTCAACAAATGAAGGTACAACTTAGACGAGTCAATAAACTAGTCAAGGAATGAAGGTACAACCTAGACCAGTCAATAAACTACTCAATAAATGAAGGTACAACCTAGACGAGTCAACAAACTACTCAATGAATGAAGGTACAACCTAGACAAGTCAATAAACTAGTCAATTAATGAAGGTACAACCTAGATTAGTCAATAAACTAGTCAATGAATGAAGGTACAACCTAGACGAGTCAATAAACTACTCAATGAATGAAGGTACAACCTAGACGAGTCAATAAACTACACAATAAATGAAGGTACAACCTAGACGAGTCAATAAACTACTCAATGAATGAAGGTACAGCCTAGACGAGTCAATAAACTACTCAATGAATGAAGGTACAACTTAGACGAGTCAATAAACTACTCAATGAATGAATGTACAACCTAGACGAGTCAATAAACTAGTCAATGAATGAATGAAGGTACAACCTAGACGAGTCATTAAACTAGTCAATGAATGAATGAAGGTACAACCTAGACGAGTCAATAAACTACTCAATGAATGAAGGTACAACCTAGACGAGTCAATAAACTACTCAATGAATGAAGGTACAATTTAGACGAGTCAATAAACTAGTCAACAAATGAAGGTACAACTTAGACGAGTCAATAAACTAGTCAAGGAATGAAGGTACAACCTAGACGAGTCAATAAACTACTCAATAAATGAAGGTACAACCTAGACGAGTCAACAAACTACTCAATGAATGAAGGTACAACCTAGACAAGTCAATAAACTAGTCAATTAATGAAGGTACAACCTAGATTAGTCAATAAACTAGTCAATGAATGAAGGTACAACCTAGACGAGTCAATAAACTACTCAATGAATGAAGGTACAACCTAGACGAGTCAATAAACAACTCAATGAATGAATGAGGGTACAACCTAGACGAGTCAATATACTACTCAATGAATGAAGGTACAACCTAGACGAGTCAATAAACTACTCAATGAATGAGGGTAAAACCTGGACGAGTCAATAAACTACTCAATAAATGAAGGTACAACCTAGACGAGTCAATAAACTACTCAATGAATGAAGGTACAGCCTAGACGAGTCAATAAACTACTCAATGAATGAAGGTACAACTTAGACGAGTCAATAAACTACTCAATGAATGAATGTACAACCTAGACGAGTCAATAAACTAGTCAATGAATGAATGAAGGTACAACCTAGACGAGTCATTAAACTAGTCAATGAATGAATGAAGGTACAACCTAGACGAGTCAATAAACTACTCAATGAATGAAGGTACAACCTAGACGAGTCAATAAACTAGTCAATGAATGAAGGTACAACCTAGACAAGTCAATTAACTAGTCAATGAATGAAGGTACAACTTAGACGAGTCAATAAACTAGTCAATAAATGAAGGTACAACTTAGACGAGTCAATAAACTAGTCAATGAATGAAGGTACAACCTAGACGAGTCAATAAACTACTCAATAAATGAAGTTACAACCTAGACGAGTCAATAAACTACTCAATGAATGAAGGTACTACTTAGACGAGTCAATAAAGTACTCAATGAATGAAGGTACTACTTAGACGAGTCAATAAACTAGTCAATAAATGAAGGTTACAACCTAGACGAGTCAATAAACTAGTCAATAAATGAAGGTACAACCTAGACGAGTCAATAAACTAGTCAATGAATGAATGAAGGTACAACCTAGACGAGTCATTAAACTAGTCAATGAATGAATGAAGGTACAACCTAGACGAGTCAATAAACTACTCAATGAATGAAGGTACAACCTAGACGAGTCAATAAACTAGTCAATGAATGAAGGTACAACCTAGACGAGTCAATTAACTAGTCAATAAATGAAGGTACAACTTAGACGAGTCAATAAACTAGTCAATAAATGAAGGTACAACTTAGACGAGTCAATAAACTAGTCAATGAATGAAGGTACAACCTAGACGAGTCAATAAACTACTCAATAAATGAAGTTACAACCTAGACGAGTCAATAAACTACTCAATGAATGAAGGTACTACTTAGACGAGTCAATAAACTAGTCAATAAATGAAGGTACAACCTAGACGAGTCAACAAACTACTCAATAAATGAAGGTACAACCTAGACGAGTCAATAAACTAGTCAATAAATGAAGGTTCAACCTAGACGAGTCAACAAACTACTCAATGAATGAAGGTACAACCTAGATGAGTCAATAAACTAGTCAATGAATGAAGGTACAACCTACAGAGCTGTTGAAGTGAACCAGATTTTTCTCACCAGGTGAGCATAAGACAAATACGATTACCTCAGATTATACTTAGAGTGGGTGGGGGGGGGAATGTCAATCGATGAGAGATTAGTGGCTAATCCATCTAAAGTAGGATTACATTTTTACACTGTTTCATGTGTGTGTGTATGAGTATGTGTTTATGTGCGTGTGTGTATGTCATGCAGGAGGTAGATTTACTGTAAAATCTTCAAAACTTAAAAATAATTTAGATGTTTTGATTGAACATTTTCAGACCCATACTCACTTATACATTTCTTGAACTTTTAGCATTCTGATCAATTACAAAATATTCTCAAAACACTGGAGTCTCAAACAATGTGATGTGGCAACGAGTGCTCAAGTTTTGTTGTATTCCTTAACTACGAGTTTGTGACAGTTGTGATGATGGACTGTAAGGACACCGGAAGTACAGATACAGATTTGTTTCTCTAGTCTTTAGAATATGGCGGGGAAAGTTATAGACTCGAACTTGATGTTGTTCATCAATTTTTTTTTTACACTTTTTATGTAAGTTTTTATATACTAATTTCCATTAAACTAAAAAACTAAATTTTTTGACACAATTATTAGTTTTACTGGTTTTTTTAAATATTTCTTTATGTCTAATAATGTAGCCAGTCTCTACAAAGTCAAATAATGTAGCCAATGTCTATAAAGTCCAGTGATGTAGCCAAACTTTACGAAGTTAAACAATGTAGCCACTATCTTCAATGTTTGAATCACCAAGAAGTGTACATAACGAAACTGTATTAATACTAAAGAGTAAAGCTGATCAGGGGAGATAACTTAGGTCTAGCAACTCAAAATGGTGTTTAGTAATGAACATAAAATGGTTCATTTAACTTTAATATGGTAACATTTGGTGTCGGTATATGGCGTACAATGTTTTCAGTCTGTATACTTAGTGTGTACGGTATGTGTGTGTAGGTGTCAGTATACACACATGAATGTGTACACATCCACGTACGCATACAGGATATGAGTGTATGTGTCAGTGTACATATTATGGATGTGTACACATAGATGTATGCATATATGATGTGTGTACGGGTTGGTGTACATAAATGGATGTGTACATATATGATGTGTGTACGGGTTGGTGTACATAAATGAATGTGTACATGTATGATGTGTGTACGGGTTGGTGTACATAAATGGATGTGTACATGTATGATGTGTGTACGGGTTGGTGTACATAAATGGGTGCGTACATGATAAATATTTCTAAAGGAATTGTTTTAATAATTAGTTTGTCTTAGACTGGGAAATAACAACCTTCCTCTCGTCATTTTTATTTTCCATTGGTGTATACAACAAAAACATTTTCATCCTATTGTTGTGTCCAACAAAAACATCCTTCCATATTGTTGAATACATCAGAAACATTGAAACATTGTAAAAAGAAAAGAAGACAATGGTAACAAAGTCTAGACACTAGATCAACAGTCGGAAATGATTTTTAAAAGCAGATATAATACAAACAATCACTTCAAAACAATGGATGCTCTCTTTTCAAATGCAGGTATTGTCTTATTTAATTTTATTTTTGTATTACTCTGTTTGATCTTAAAGAGAGAGCAGTCTTGAGAA
This sequence comes from Bulinus truncatus, assembly GCA_021962125.1. Lineage (NCBI taxonomy): Eukaryota > Metazoa > Mollusca > Gastropoda > Planorbidae > Bulinus > Bulinus truncatus. The sequence continues at coordinate 2,235,780 of JAGDYQ010000038.1, read as the reverse complement.
ATATTGTTTGTTCACAGAATGTCAAACACAAAATGAATGGATAAAACCAGTTTTGTTTTGTTTTTTGAATGTAGGTCTAGAAAACTGTCTTTAAAAGTGAATACTGGTTAGATGAGTTAGACTGGTAAATACAGACAGATTTATTGTTTCCTGATTGATTTACCGAAATAGGAAAGTAGTATATATATATGTGTGTGTGTGTATATATATACCGAGAGAGAGAGAGAGAGAGAGAGAGAGAGAGATGATAGATAGATAGATAGATAGATAGATAGATAGATAGATAGATAGATAGATAGATAGATAGATAGATAGATAGATAGATAGATAGATAGATAGATAGATAGATAGATAGATAGATAGATAGATAGATAGATAGATAGATAGATAGATAGATAGATAGATAGATAGATAGATAGATAGATAGATAGATAGATAGATAGATAGATGCCTACATATATATATATATATATATATATATATACATACTAGTTGCAAGTACCCGGCTTTGCCCAGGTTTAAAGTAAGGTTTTCTGTTTACCTTTTGTTTTCTCCCTCCCTCCTTCTCTCACCCCCGTCCCCCCTCTCTCCGCCTTCCTCCCTGCCCCCTCTCTCTCTTTATCTCTCACTCCCTCCCATTTCTCCCATCCTATCTCCCTCCCTACCCCCTCTCTCCCTCCCTCCCTCTCCCGTCTCCCTCTCTCCCCCTCTTCCTCTCTCCCTTTCCCTCCCTCCCTCCCTTTCTCCCTCCCTCCCTCTCCCTCCCTCTCTCCCATCTCTCTCTCCCCATTCATCCCTCCCTCATTCCCTCTCTTTCCCTCCCTGCCCCCTCACTCTTTCTGTCTCTCCATCTCTCCCACTCTCTCTTTCCCTCCCTCCCCTTTATCTCCCCTCCCTACCCCCTCTCTCCCTCCCTTCTTTTCTCTCTCCATCTCTCCCTGCTCCCTCTCCCCCTCTCCCCCTGCTCCCCTCTCCCATCTCCCTCTCTCCCCCTCCTTCTCTCCCCCTGTCCACCCCCTCCCTCCCTCTCCCTCCCTCCCTCCTACCCTCCTTTCCTCTCTCTCTTTATCTCTTTCTCCCTCCCTCCCGCACTCTCTCTCTCTCTCTCTCTCTCTCTATATATATATATATATATATATATATATATATGTACTTATTATTATGGCTTCACACTTCTTCTAAAATCCTCTTCATTCCTTTCTTTACCTTCCTCAAACTGTACATATCAGGGAACATGAAAAAACAACAACAATTTTTCGCGGCACAAAGGAACTATACAGCACCAGCGCGCAAGTTCTATTCAATCATCGGGAAATGACGTCACAGAGGAATTTTATTTATGGCGCCGTCGAGATTACTTTAATATTGTAAAATACTAAAATAAAAAAAAATTAATTACAATTAAACTACCCATCAAGATGAAACGAAACCTGTCCTATAACCTTCCCCATGTAATTGTGTGTATGTGTAACAAATTTCACGTAATTTGATTGTCTGGATCTTGAGTTATAAGGGAACAGACAGACAGACAAACAGACAGGCAGCAAATGCGTCTTATAAGTATAGAGATGTCAGACAGACATGCATACATACAATACATACGTATAGACACATACATACATACATACATACATACATTCATACATATATAAAATGTATATAAAGAATGTTATTCAAACATATATAAAATGTATATAAAGAATGTTATTCAAACATATATAAAATGTATATAAAGAAAGTTATTCAAACATATATAAAATGTATATAAAGTTATTCAAACATATATAAAATGTATATAAAGAAAGTTATTCAAACTATAAAGTGAAAAGAAAAAGTCTCCTAAGGTTTAGATAATAAAACTATTTATAAATTGTTGTTGTTTATTTATATAGATACTGTTGACTAATTCAAACTGTGAGCACCAGATTGTTTCCCTTAGGCTTATGAAATACCGGTAATTATTTCATTATATATGGACTCAATGTCGTCCAACTCAGTTCACTGTTAAATGAAACAAAGTATACAGTGAGTTATCTATCACCTTACTACATGTATTGATAAACTGTAACACAAAGTATTCAGTAAGGCACCTATCACATTACTACATGGATTGATAAACTGTAACATAAAATAAAACGTCCGTCCACCATTGGCTTTCACGCTTTTTTAGTAGGTTTAATTTCTAAAAATATTTGTATGATCTAAGCCTAGTGAATTATTTACTTTTTAAAACATTTTAATAAAAGTATATTTGTATAACTTCAAAATAGGTATGCTTTTGTTATTGCAGCCCTGGTGTTTATCACTACTGTTGTTATTGCAACCCTGGTGTTTATCACTTCTGTTGTTATTACTTTTGTTCATAATTGTGTTCTCTTCCTCCCCCCCCCCCTTCCTTGCACCTTGTCGTTTTTTATAAAGTTGTTATTGCTTTAATGTTTGATGTTGTTTGCTTTCATCTTTAAGTCTGTCAATGTTTCCCTGATAGATTTAGTTATTCGGAGATCAAGAAATTCTGTTGCAGGAAGTTTTAAATCTAGATTCGGACTCAAACATGCCTACAGTTCAGTGGCCGTTATTTTGTATGTTAGGGTTGACAGGGAGGTGGGGCATTACATTAACTTTCAAGTTTGTCATAGTATCCAACAAGAAACTAATTAGGTCAATGGTTGGCGTTGGTCATGTTTACCAGGACCTAGATTTCAAAAATGTCTTCAGGGGACATAAGTACTTCCTTACGAGCTGATTCATTTACACTAGATGATGTTTGAAATACTTACAATTGCAACCTGCAGTAGAGTAAGAGACAAACAGACTGAGAGAGATTAGACAGACAGATGGAGGACTAGAAGCCATTATTTATGGTTCTTTCAGAGACTTGCTTAGTTAGAAGTTTGGAGGCAGATAACATTGAATTGTACATACCAATCTCCTGAATTTAAAGTTCAGTTTAAAGACCATTCAATGTGTCGTTTAAAAATTACCCACATGCGAATTTATGAATTTAAGTGAGACGAAAATGTGTATCATAATATTAGTTTAATTTTTAAATGTTTATTTTATTTACATTAAATATTGAGTTGTTATTAACAACAACAACAAAAGAATGCGTATAATTATCTGTTATATTAAATAAATAGAGAATTGTTTAGTATATAAATATTTGTTGTATTTTATATCAATTATTACTAACGTTTTATATTTTCTTAATGTATAAAAAAATATAACATTTTATCTAAAATCGTCTCCCTTTCTTTTTATGTGGCGAGGCAAATGCATTTCAGTAAAAGTAAAGTTCCCTTAGCCCTATCGGGCCATCGGGGCAGATGAAGTGTATAATTCATCTGTTTCTATAACCTCGGCTTATGAAAGGATTGTGTTGTTAGCACAACGCCCAGCCGCCTTTACTTCCCCAACTTAAAGTCAGGTACCCATTTAAAGCTGGGTGGACTTGTGGGACGCCTTTGCACCAAATTTCACCTGGAAAAATTCCATGGGTCTCACGAGGATCGAACCCAGGACTCTCAGGTCGACAGTCGAGTATCTACACCATTCGGTCATCCGTCCCACAAATGCATTTCAGTGGAACGTTTTAAAGAACACTACAAGTCAATATAAAAATATGAATATAGACCAACAAGTCAATATAAAAATATGAATATAGACCAACAAGTCAATATAAAAATATGAATATAGACCAACAAGTCAATATAAAAATATGAATACAGACCAACAAGTCATTATAAAAATATGAATACAGACCAACAAGTCAATATAAAAATATGAATACAGACCAACAAGTCAATATAAAAATATGAATACAGACCAACAAGTCAATATAAAAATATGAATATAGACCAACTTGTGTAAGAAATTCAGATGAGACTGACTCATGCTATACATCACTCTGACATCACACCCCCCCACACACACACAAAGACTTCCACCGTGAACAATGGAACCAGGGGCGCAACCAGTATGTTGAAGTTGGTAGGGTCCAAAATATTAGGTAAGATGAAAATTGGTATGTCTGCCCCCAAATTTTGGGTAAAAAACCAGTGGCTTGATTTTTGGTAGGGTCCGGACCAGCACGACCCGTACATCGGTTGCGCCCATGAATGGAACATATTTCGAATTTTCCTACACTATACCTTAGAAAACCGCCTATAATTTGTAAACGTTTGTGAAATAGAGTTCAATTATATATAATACAAAAACAAATAACACAATATAATTTAACGTGAAAGCATTTAAGAACTGCAACCGCCAGCAAAGCAAAGTCTAATTATTTGTTATTTTGACAAAACCTATATTTTAAATTTTCCTTTCTTGGACTTCAAAGATGCAACAAATCTGTCAATCACTCCATCAATATCAATATCTTTCACCATATCACTTCCAATAGATAACAGAGAGAAATCAGAAAACCATGACTGTCCCATAGTGGATGGTAGGTAATTGTTTTATCCGTTTTGAGTATCAGGTTTGAAAAGCTCCTCTCACATGAAGCTCTCACATGTATACATATATAGTGATAAATTATTGAGATTCTAGGAAATCCTATTCAACAATGAATTTCAAAACATCAAATACTGACCAATCTTTGGCGTTGTCAAGATCAATATCTGCTGCCTTCAGATGTCATCTCACCTTCGTATCTCATTTAAACACACAACTTCAAATAATTCATCATAGAACAAATAGAGCGATTAACATCTGGTCAGTGTGTGATATGCCAGGTGTGCTGTCGAACAAAATTCCAAAAAATATTTTGCAGCCTTTATATCCTTATATGAACTCCTTCAAATGATGTGCCAGGATATAGTTAGACTCATTTTGATAGATAGATACCGATGCCTCTATTGTACATATAGATTGTCCTCATTAATCTCATTAGCTGCTCTTTTAACACTGAGGCATATTCGAAAGCATCTCAACCATCTCAAGAATTGTATTCATTTATCTAAGCTCCAGACGTTCTGAATGGTAGCACCCTGTTCTACAGCTCTGCATGTTGGCACACTATTCTACCGCTCTGCATGGTTGCACCCTGTTCTACTGCTCTGCATAGTGGCACATTGTGATACTGCTCTGCGTGGTGGCACCATAGGCTACTGCTCTTCATGGTAGCACACTGTTCTATCGCTCTGCATGGTTGCAACCTAGGCTAATGCACTTCATGGTGGCACCCAGCACTGTTGCTAATTTTTAGAGCATTTTTTTTATTTTCAAAAAAAAAATGCTCTATTGTCCCCGTTTTGTCTGTCTGTCTGTCTGTCCGTCCGTCATCACCCTAGATCTCAACAACCATAAGTCCTAGACCCATGATGTATATATCATTTTGTAGGTCTTGGCCTGCCAAGAAATGAGTTTTTTCCATTTCGCGATCTGACCTCTCAGGGCCGTAAAAGGGGCCTTAGTACCGTTTTTTTACTATATAAGCCATATTAATAAAGGAGCGCTATATCTCAGCAACTATAAGTCATAGACCCATGATGTATATATCATTTTGTAGGTCTTGGCCTGCCATGTGTACATCAAAAGTTCATTTTGCAATAGGACCTCTGAGGGCCCCGTTTCGTCTGTCTGCCTGTCCGTCCGTCCGTCATCACCCTAGATCTCAATAACCATAAGTCCTAGACCCATGATGTATATATCATTTTGTAGGTCTTGGCCTGCCAAGAAATGAGTTTTTTTCATTTCGCGATCTGACCTCTCAGGGCCGTAAAAGGGGCCTTTTTTTTTCAAATATAAAGAAACGTCTTTATAATTTTTTTTTACAAATATATGCATTACACAATTGAATTTATAAACATTTCCAAAATTTACAAATATTTACTGAAAGCTAACAAACGTACTGATACATAACACGAAAATGCGCTAACACGTCCTGTGTCCAGAATGGAACAGGCTTAATTGCTTGTTTTAAACTGTGATCGGTTATAAAACCTGACTAGACCAAGTTCTTACTGCTATGAAATTTAGAATTGTTCATTTTGGTGTCACCCGGTGCGGCTGCACCCCCCCCCCCCCAGCGACGCCACTGGTCTGTGGTCAGCTGTTACAAATTAAGCTTAGTGAAAATTAGTGACCATCATAGTCCCTCACCATCGCCTGGGCACTGAAGGTCACTGATACAACAGGCAAAGGTCAGGTAAACGTCAGATCGAGGTCACGGTGACATCAGACAGAAGTCACGAAAACATCAGGCCGAGGTCATGGAGACATCATACAGAGGTCATGGAGACATCAGATAGAGGTCACGGAGACATCAAATGTCATGGAGACGTCAGATCGAGGTCACGGTGACATCAGACAGAAGTCACGAAAACATCAGGCCGAGGTCATGGAGACATCATACAGAGATCATGGAGACATTAGATAGAGGTCACGGAGACATCAGAGGTCATGGAGACGTCAGATCGAGGTCACGGTGACATCAGACAGAAGTCATGAAAACATCAGGCCGAGGTCATGGCAGTGTTATTACAGTTAGCATTTTTCAGTTGCAGTAAGAGTTCAAATATTTTTCAGTTACTATTACAGTTAGAGTAATTATTAAATTGTTTTTTACAGTTACTATTACAGTTAGTAATTTTTTTCAGTTACTATATCAGTAATCACTAGTAAAGACGTATGCATCAAAACATATGAAAAATACCGGTATATGAACCAAATATTTTTACAAAACAACAATGTTGGGTTTTCTAATAAAATTTGTTGTTCACTTTCATAAAAGTACGCATCTCTAGATTTTTTGTCCGTCTGTTTCTCTTTTTGCTTGTGAGCTTCCCGCATACAGAACAAACCCGCTCAACATATGCCTGAGATGCAGGTGCAGATATGAAATCTTGTGCCATTCCCGCCAAGATTGAATTTCTTATTTCCACACCAGACGTTGTCCAGAAGACGAGACCATGTATTTTATCGTATTCAGCCGTAGCAGCACGAATAGCAGACAGCTCCAAATTGATCTTTTCTGAGAGAGAACTGACTGTGGAACTCGGCATGGCATGAATTGTTGTATCTTCAAAAAGCGCTTTGAAGGGTTTTCTTGGTGGCGACTGAATTGACACAGATGAAGGAGCAACTGGTGGAGATACTTTGATAGCAGCCATGTCGGATTTCTGATGTCTAGTGACAAAATTCTGTTGACAATAAAAGCAGACAGAATTATAGAAAATATATATTACTTAGCAAATTAAACTAACATTGACAATTTATATTCAATAACAAAAGGAGACAAAGTAATTAAACTGTTTCGTGTAAATTTTATTTTTAAAAATAGGTCACCTTCTAATTCAAAGCTCAAATTGACCCTAGACTTACTAAGATTGAATATACTAACCATTATGAACTGTGTAGCTGCTGCCAATACATGCACTATATCGGACCGATACATCAGTTCACATACGGTTGGATCAACGAGGCAGGCGGCTGCTGGAAGTGGTCGAAATCAGGACAAGACGCATCAAGGAATCTTGAAAATCGAGTCTGTAATGACTTAAGCAATGGCTTGGCATACACCTTGCTTAAAGTATCATCCTTCAGATGAAGTGAAAGCTGTAATAAGCTGGGTATAATATTTGACAGAGACAGTGTGTCAGTCTGTAGATGATCAGTCTCTGTCTTGGATGGTCGAAAAAGTCTTTCTAAAAAAGATAACCGTTCCCACTCCGTGATGGAAAGGGAATCTCGCTTTTGCTCTTTTAAAATTTCTTCGAGTTCGTTTCTAACTGCTAACATCCGTTCAATCATTAGCACTGCGGAGTTCCATCTTGTGCTGCAATCCCTCCTCAAAACTAAACTTGTTAGATTGAGCAACTTTTCCCTGCGTAACTGATGATCCTTTCACAAAGTGGACAATCGACCGTGTCTTTGCAACCAGGTCAACGTATGTCTGAATTTGAGTAAGTTCTTTCATTACCAGTTGAAGCGTGTGTGCAATGCACGGAATTCTATGTAGATTGACTACCTCGGCTACGGTTGTATCTACATCGTCAAAATCCGGCGGTCCATTAGAATCCGAGTCTGGTTCTAAATTTTCATCTTCGCTGCCATCACTTTCCTCATTTTCATTTTGCTCACTGTGGCAATCACTTGCCTTCATAATGTTGGCAACTCTAACAGCTTTGACCATGTTAGAGCCATTATCTGTTATAACTGCTAGAACCTTGGATCGATCAGTTTTCCAGGAGTCGAGGGTGTCATTCAGTTTCATGTCCAACATATCACCGGTGTGAGGATGTTCCATCTGGTGAAGATTTAGAAGGACATGCATGGCTCTATGCTTTGTCGAATGGAAGAAGGCAGCCGAGATTGCTAAAAATGAAGCTGTCAAACCCTTTTTCGTCCAGCAGTCAGCCGCAATAGTCAAACGTCGGGCTTCTAAAATATCAGCTTGGACTGCTTCGGCCATTCTTTGCATGCTATCAAGTAACAGTGTTTTCATTTTTCCGGAACCTATAGACAGCAAAAAAAAATAAATTAATACATGTCTCTAGATGACCAAGATATACCGATTCCTCGGCCATTATTTATTCAATATTGTATCACATCTATGTAAATACTGAAAAGGTAGTGCATTTACATGTACTTCAATAGTAGGCATACATGTTTCCAGAAAAGTAAATTGTGAACTCTGTATGCTAGGTCATTTCACAGAAAAAATGCTAGTGTTTTTGTTTTACCATTTTCATTTACCAAAAAATTAGCACATGCTGTATAATAAGTCTCTGGATGATCTGAGGTACGTACTGATTCCTCTGCCATTATTTATTCAAAATTGTAATACATAAATTCTTAAAAGTTATTGCATTTACTAGTGCGTCAAAGTAACATGTGAACTCTATAATCTAAAATCATAAAAATAGTTTCACACAAAAACATAGGTCTATTTAACAACTGTACTAAATTTAGAATTTTTTAGCTTAAATACCTGCCATAAACAAGGTTGATAACCCAGAACTTATCAATATGTTGCAAAGTAAACGTTCGCGTAGTTTCACTTCTTGTGAATCCGGGCTCCATTCTCTTCTGCTGTTAAAGCAAGCAGGCAGTGCAGCCTGTACGCTGCCACGATGCAACGTATTTCCCTGGGCCATTTCGATTTGTTTTGGCTTGGCCTTTATCTGCTTGCGAACTGTATCTGAAACTGCAAGGTCTTTGGCAACTTCTTTGTGCTTGTGATTTAAGTGATGTACCAAATTAGTGGCATTTTTTCCTTTAAGCAGTTGTCCACACTTTTCGACAGGCACGTGGTCTTTGTTACTTTGAACCTCCGTGTCGATTTCATTACCTCGAGTAGACACAACAACATTACATCGGCTTTTATCAGTAGAAGGGTTGTAGCTAAAGTAACGCCAGACGCCATTCTCCTGTTTTCGGTCAGAATTTATTTTAAACATTTTTTTAAATACCACAGTCACTAAACGCAAACCAGAATGATAGCTTCAATTCGTACAAATGAAAATGTTTTGGAGGTCATGGAGACAGCAGATAGAGGTCATGGAAACATCAGATAGAGGTAATGGAGTCATCATACAGAGGTCATGGAGACAGCAGATAGAGATCATGGAGACATCATACAGAGGTCATGGAGACAGCAGATAGAGGTCATGGAGACATCATACAGAGGTCATGGAGACAGCAGATAGAGGTCATGAAGACATCATACAGAGGTCATGGAGACAGCAGATAGACGTCATGGAGTCATCATATAGAGGTCATGGAGACAGCAGATAGAGGTCATGGAGACATCATATAGAGGTCATGGAGACATCATACAGAGGTCATGGAGACAGCAGATAGAGGTCATGGAGACATCATACAGAGGTCATGGAGACATCAGATAGACCAGTGGTGGCGAACCTTTTTGGGGCAGCGTGACCAAAACTCAACCAAAAAAACTATTTATAGCATAGTACCAACACTCCAGTAAATAGTAAAGGAAGTGATATTTTAGTCTCGTGCCGTCTGATAATGCTATGCGAGCCGACTTTTGCACGCGTGCCATAGGTTCGCCACCACTGTGATAGACCAGGGGTGTATTGGAACTGAAAACTGACATCGAGATAACTTACAATCCGTGGACCACTGGTTGGCGACAGACGCTCTGTTATAGCCGACTCCCTGTTGCGGTGTAACCTGAACATAACTCAAACATGATTATAACGTGTGAATAACTGGAATACAATTCTTGCATATAGATAGCTAGGACATAATTATAACATGTAAATAATACAATTCTTGCATGTAGATAGCTAGGACATAATGATAACATGTAAATAATACAATTCTTGCATGTAGATAGCTAGGACATAATTATAACATTTCCCAGAAACGTATAATTGTCAAGAATTATGGATGTTCTGAAAAGTTTCTATACATAGATCTATTGGCCAGTCCAAGACAAAAGTTTCTATGAATAGATCTATTGGCCAGTCCAAGACAAAAGTTTCTATGAATAGATCTATTGGCCAGTCCAAGACTCTTTTTTTTAATCCCTTCCCATGGCCTGAATTTGTTTTTCTCCTCCCCAAAGCCTCAGGGCATAATTCAAAGTTAAAACCGGCCCTGCTTCAACTCATTTTAAACTTTATTTTCAATGTAAAGTTATTTTTTCTCTTTCTCACAATTAAAATGTTGTTTCAATTTTAATTTCCCACGCAGCCAGTTTCTTTATCAAAGTTTGTTCACAATGTCGGTGTACCCCCGCAAGGAATGGGGGGCATAATTATATTAGTTGCTTAATTGAAAACTATAATTAATCAAATATTCGTTTTAAACATTAAGTTGTTATTTTGTTTGTATTCAAAAACCAAGAAACATTTCCAAAAGATGTATGTTGGCTGTAGGTGCTGAGTCATGCTAACACAATACTTGGTCTAGTCTTAGAACTGGTTCTACAGTACAATAAACATTTTATATTTGTCATTCTGTTTTTTTTTAAAGGGAGGTTCATTCTGAGAGGCCATAGACATAGACTTTTAGAGACTATTGGGGCCCCAGAGCGAAACGACCTGTCGGGCCACCATGGCATCAGATATTATAGGGGTGGGGGGGGGGTTGAAAGATTTTGATAGTGGGTTGTCTGGTTTGAGTGTCTACCAGAATGGCTCTGACGCTGTTAATGTTGCAGCTTGTGGCGCAGTGTCCATCACCAATGTGGGCGCAGTGTTCATTACATTTGTGGCGCAGTGTTCATTACATTTGTGGCGCAGTGTTCATTACATTTGTGGCGCAGTGTTCATTACATTTGTGGCGCAGTGTTCATTACATTTGTGGCGCAGTGTTCATTACATTTGTGGCGCAGTGTTCATTACATTTGTGGCGCAGTGTTCATTACATTTGTGGCGCAGTGTTCATTACATTTGTGGCGCAGTGTTCATTACATTTGTGGCGCAGTGTTCATTACATTTGTGGCGCAGTGTTCATTACATTTGTGGCGCAGTGTTCATTACATTTGTGGCGCAGTGTTCATTACATTTGTGGCGCAGTGTTCATTACATTTGTGGCGCAGTGTTCATTACATTTGTGGCGCAGTGTTCATTACATTTGTGGCGCAGTGTTCATTACATTTGTGATGCGGTGTCTTATAGCTTGCAACAATTGCGATAGATAAATTGTGGACGTTTTTTGCTACTTTATCATCCTGCCCCATCAGTCTATATCCGGCTCAGTTTGTTTAGACCCGGCAATGTTTATGTACTGTTTTTTAGTTATTTACATGGCAACATGTACACATAATACAGACATGTATTGTTCTTTTTGTACATATTTTCTTTTACGCAGTTGTTACTAAACCAGCAAACTGGAATATTTTTTTTTCCGCCGACCAGCAAAAGATGTGCGCATGCGCGACTAGACGGACTCCGTATTATTTTTATTCTGGATAGATACTGCGCCTAACACTATTCCTAACCCTATTCCTAACCCTAACCCTAAACCTAACCCTAACCCTAGCCCTAACCCTAGCCCCGAAAACAAAAAAATATGCAATAATATGCAGTCCGAGTCCATCTAGTCGCGCATGCGCACATCTTTTGCTGGTCGGCGAAAGAAATAAATAATTATTCCAGTTTGCTGGTCGAGTGACATTATCGTTTCTTTTATTTCATCATTATCTCATTATTATGATAAACTAATCAGCTGTAATGAGTAAAACATTGTGTATCTGTTTTTATTAGACTTGAACTGCCTTCACTCCAGGCTCAACACATCCGTCATATTTCAATCACATCCCCCGGTTACCTGTTTCCACACTATTACTGGTATATACCAACCCCACCCCCTCCTTTCTCTTTCAGTCGTCATCTGTGGCTCACCTCACCTTGTCTCACGTGACCTGCACATGCCGACCTATTCGTCTTAGTCACCGGAAGAAGAAATTATTTTAAAAAATACCATCAGTTAACAAGTGAACAGCATCTGTCTAGAAGATGACGTAGACTGGACATAATCAGTGAAATCATCTAAGTGTGATGAATAAAACATCATCATCTGTCACTCTGTCAGTCACTCACTCATACCAACTTCTCTATTCGAGATGAAAGAATTCAATGTTACACTTTCAGAATGTTTACTTTACATTATCTCTAAACAAGTCTTGGATTATAAACGATGAAATATTGGTTAGAAGATATATGTAGACTCGTGTCCTGGTTGAAACGAATCTGTAATGATGTCATCACCTGAGAAAGAAAATATTTGGCGAGGGCTGATAGGAATTTTGTAATTTCTCATTTTGAATTAGCAATCTACATCCGGGCTTTAGACAGAATTACAATCATTTGAAGAGAGAAACAATCGCTGGAAAATAGAAACAATCATGAATGTAATTACTTCTGTATTTTACAACACTTTTAATATTCCAGTGTTTATCAACTATAGATGGACTGTGACATTCATAACTCATGATCTATTTGAAAGTTTATTGGTTTACAGAATAGTTGAGGTCGTCTAGCATGAATTATAATACATTATTGAGGAATAGGTCAAGTACTCCATTATAGACGGAAGGACAAAGAGAAAGACAGAAATAAAGATGAACGGACAGAAAGATGGCAGAATGGATTGAAAGATATAGATATAAATATATATATATATATATATATATATATATATATATATATATATATATAGAGAGAGAGAGAGAGAGAGAGATAGATAGATAGATAGATAGATAGATAGATAGATAGATAGATAGATAGATAGATAGATAGATAGATAGATAGATAGATAGATAGATAGATAGATAGATAGATAGATAGATAGATAGATAGATAGATAGATAGATAGATAGATAGATAGATAGATAGATAGATAGATAGATAGATAGATAGATAGATAGATAGATAGATAGATAGATAGATAGATAGATAGATGGTTCCGTCTACATTACAAAGTTTTCCGAATGTTAAAAAGAAAACACTCGGTAATTTATTAGTTGTCCAATTTTTAACCAACATTTCAAACTCTTGTAAGATATTTTAATTATGTAAACACTAGAGTTGGCAGCTCATGGTAGAGTTCAAAAGTCTAAACACTAGAGTTGGCAGCTCATGGCAGAAGTCAAGAGTTACAGTACAAGTTGATTGATTGTTTTTGGAACTTTAGTTTTTAACTACAAATTGAACTGTGTTATTTTTATTTCAGTTGAGCTATTCCCAGCGGTGGTCAAGAGCCTTTCCCTTATTAAGTAGGTCATTTGACCAGACCAGGTTATGTAGAGTTATATGGGTCACTTGTATACATTACGTCCTGCATCATGTTATGAGTTTGTACGTAAATAAAGTTATCAAACTTCATAGAGAGATACAATAACACCCTCGGCCCAATTCGTTTGATGTACTGTTCAGTGCGTCACCTTGATTGTTTAATCGTTTGTACCTGTCAACGTGAAATGAAATACATCTTTGTAACAGAGACCGGCTCGGGATTTCTCTGCAAGGTTGGTTTATATCTGAGACCATTAGAAAGCATCAACATGATCGGAGCTACAAGATCAAGGTAGCTACATCTCAACGTAAGTGAGGCTACAACTGTGAGATAGCTACATCTCAACATGACCTGGGCTACACATGTAAGGCTGTACGGTATTGCTGACCACAAGACTATTATAAAGTAGAGTGGACAACCATCTGACTGTCTAGTTGTTGCGGCCGAAAGACTTATCTCTATTTCATTTTGTAATGTACGTCATTCACCTCTCGTTTGGTTGTGTGGAGCTGTTTGGCGTGCTAACTGTGTGGAGCTGTTTGGTGTGCAAACTGTGTGGAGCTGTTTGGCGTGCAAACTGTGTGTAACTGTATGGTGTGCTGGACTATTACATGTCGAGTGCTACCAATTTAAATACTGTAGTGAACTGTATTATCTTGCGTAGCCTGGTGACGTTGTCCCGTCTGTCGTGCGGAGATCAAAGGTTTAAATCCCGCCAAATTACATTGTCCCTTCTACCCGCATGCTGTAAAATATTTGTCGTATTTTTTATTTTATATTTGTTGTTTGCTTTTGTAATCTGGCGAGATATGGCCGACCATGCTGTTGATAACAGGCCATGTACCGGCCATACGAACCATCTCCGTCGTCTGTACGGGTAGCCCGCCAATATCTGTTAGCAGACGAGGAGATAGCGAGCTCCTGTTGTTGGCTGTGGCTTAGATACCCACGTGACTGGGGCTAGTTTTGTTGATGTTCCATCTGAACTTGTGTGATTGTCAACTGCTGAGATTTTTATTTTAATCTCTTCTGTCACATTATATTTTCTCCTGACTGACATTATTTTGTGTGTTTCTTGTTTGGAAACAATTTTATAAATTTCATATCATAAGTCAGCTTATGCATTTTGTTTTTCAATAATAAACTAAATTTATGATTTTGATTATATATATATAAATATATATGTGTGTTTCATTGTTTCAAATCGATGCCTGGATATTTTGTGACAATTTGATGTCTGACATGTAACTGTAAACATAAACAACTTCAAATGGGGTGTGTCTTAAATGAATTTGTCGTCTGCTAGTAAAGCCATTAAGGCGGGATTATTACTGTGACCTACACAATTGATGAACTTAACCTAATTACAAACCGTTAATTCATCGTGTAATTTTTTTTTTCTGAGAGCATTACCTGTGTTTGTGTTGACTGACGGTCGCCATTGGCTGTGACGACATGAGCTGAGTCTACATACTGTGTTTAGGATATGTGTTTATGGTGAGTACGTCTACATACTGTGTTTAGGATATGTGTTTATGGTGTTTAACTGTTAGTATTGTCTGTGTTGTCTAAATATAGTACACATGTAGTTAACTAAATCTGGATCAGTTTGGTCATCATGAAATGACATGTTGGTCATCATGGAATGACAGGTTGGTCATCAAGGAATGACAGGTTGGTCATCATGGAATAAACAGGTTGGTCATCATGGAATGATAGGTTGGTCATCATGGAATGATAGGTTGGTCATCATGGAATGACAGGTTGGTCATTAATAGGTCTAAGAGACCACAAAAAGGTCTAAGAGACCACAAACAGGTTTTTTGTGTCTTGCGGTAAACAAAAATAATTTTAGTTTAAATTATTTCCCCTTCGGCTATTCAAAGGTAATAATTACATCTGTGAAATGCAATAGTCGAATTTCACATTCCTGCTAGACCTACATTGCTAAAAGCGTCTAGCCAGTAACAATAAGATCCACATTAGGGAGGGGTTAGAGGGACTCAGGTTGTCTTGTTAGCCTATCCACAACTACATCTTGTACATATGTAAGTATGTGGCGCTAGGGCAGGCAGTATTTCTCTACGAGTGTTGTTGATATAGTTGAATACCTTACAATGAAGTTCATATTATCAACTGTAACGAATGAACTCTACCATTGTATTGAAATCTGCAGCTTAAAGGCTTAAGCCCTAGAGGTGTTACTGTCCTGTTATCTTGTTATCTGATATTGTTACTAGTATCTTCATGTCGGTGTATCATACCTTGTGTTTGTGGACATATTATACAGGTGTGTGTCATACCTTGTGTTTGTGGACATATTATACAGGTGTGTGTGTCATATCTTGTATTTGTGGACATATTATACAGGTGTGTATGTCATACCTTGTATTTGTGAACATATTATACAGGTATGTGTCATACCTTGTGTTTGTGGACATATTATACAGGTGTGTGTCATACCTTGTGTTTGTGGACATATTATACAGGTGTGTGTGTCATACCTTGTGTTTGTGGACATATTATACAGGTGTGTCATACCTTGTGTTTGTGGACATATTATACAGGTGTGTGTCTTACCTTGTGTTTGTGGACATATTATACAGGTGTGTGTCATACCTTGTGTTTGTGGACATATTATACAGGTGTGTGTCATACCTTGTGTTTGTGGACATATTATACAGGTGTGTGTCATACCTTGTATTTATGGACATATTATACAGGTGTGTGTGTCATATCTTGTGTTTGTGGACATATTATACAGGTGTGTGTGTCATACCTTGTGTTTGTGGACATATTATTCATGTGTGCTCATTTATTAACTTTCTGTTTTGTCGTAATTTGGTGTTTTTATAAAAACAACATATAGCACACAACTGTATCAAAGACAGAATTAAAATGAAATATTTCACAACCTGTAACTATTGTCGTCGCCACTGGTTTTTTTGTAACCAAGGCTTTTTTGTGCCGGTACGCACCGTATGTACGTGTGTATGTATGTATGTATCCATGTATGTATGTATGTATCTATATATCTATCTATATATGTATGTATCTATGTATCTATATATCTATCTATGTATGTATGCATCTAGGTATCTATATATCTATGTATCTATATATCTATGTATGTATGTATGTATATATGTATCTATATATCTATCTAAGTATGTATGTATCTATGTATCTATAAATCTATCTATGTATGTACGTGTGTAAGTATGGATGTATGTATCTATATATATATATATGTATGTATTATGTACGTATGTATGTATGTGTGTAAGTATCTATATATCTATCTATGTATGTGTGTATGTATGTGTGCACCACTTTAAATCAGAAAAATTTAGTGCTTTCATTAACATTGTTCATTCCCCAACATGTTGTTTGTTTGTTTCCTACTTCACTATTTCATTTCATTTCGGTTGAGTTGCCCGGCGGTCAAACAGGTGAGGGGGATGGGGTGTCTCATCTCAGCCCCGGTCAGTTTGAATCTAGTTTTATAAATTGATGCAGAAATAAAGTATAATGACAGTTAAACATCTTCTCATAAAATGATGTCCTGTGTGTCCTGTGTGTACTGTGTGTCCTGTGTGTACTGTGTGTACTGTGTGTCCTGTGTGTACTGTGTGTACTGTGTGTCTTTAAAAAATTCTGAATGTCGATCTAAAGGGCGCACATATTGTGCACAATGTGCACCAGAGGTTTAAATATATTCAATACCAGAAAATGTGTACACTCACTGTTCTAATGTCCACACTCTAACCAACGCCTGGGACAGTGTGGTGACTGTGTGGGTGTGTGGGGACTGTGTGGGTGTGTGGGGGTGTGTGTGGGTGTGTGGGGACTGTGTGGTGACTGTGTGGGTGTGTGGGGACTGTGTGCGGACTGTGGGCGAGCAATAATTAAATTGAGTTCTGAAAAATAAATGAAAGCCTGTAATCTCACAATCCACCATCTTTGTTGATACAGCATGCAGGGAAAAGAAAAAAAAATTCTTTGTGTTAATTCTAGTGGCTTCCCTTGGCCACCTAAAGGGAGGTAATTCCTTTGAATTAAACAAAAATTTCATAATGTGCCCGGGTAATGTATTATTGAAACTCTGATTTTTTTAATTTCAAAATCAATTATAGGAGAACATGACAGTTTTGTGTTGTTATAAAGAACATGACAGAGCTGTTGTGTTGTTATAAAGACTATGACAGAGCTGTTGTGTTGTTATCAAGACTATGACAGAGCTGTTGTGTTGATATTTTAGAACATGACAGAGCTGTTGTGTTGTTAAAAAGAACAAGACAGACATGTTGTGTTGTTAAAAAGAAC
Organism: Bulinus truncatus; assembly: GCA_021962125.1. NCBI lineage: Eukaryota > Metazoa > Mollusca > Gastropoda > Planorbidae > Bulinus > Bulinus truncatus. Next base: position 2,217,735 of record JAGDYQ010000038.1, on the reverse strand, counting down.
ATGACATAGCTGTTGTAATAATAGTACATAACAGAGTTATTGTGTAGTTATTGTTGACCGTAACATACTTTACTGTGATGTTATAGAAAAATATGACAGAGTTGTTGTGTTGTTATATTACAACATTACATAATGGCTGTGTTATTATTTTAGAACATAACATATTGAATATGTTGATATAGTAGAACATAACAGGGTTGTCATTTTTTTGTTATTGGTACACTACACTTTGATTCACTCTGTCTCTTTATGTTGTTGTTACATTCAACTTTGATTCACTCTGTCTCTTTTATGTTGTTGGTACATTCAACTTTGATTCACTCTGTCTCTTTTATGTTGTTGGTACATTCAACTTTGATTCACTCTGTCTCTTTTATGTTGTTGGTACATTCAACTTTGATTCACTCTGTCTCTTTTATGTTGTTGGTACATTCAACTTTGATTCACTCTGTCTCTTTATGTTGTTGGTACACTCAACTTTGATTCACTCTGTCTCTTTATGTTGTTGGTACACTCAACTTTGATTCACTCTGTCTCTTTATGTTGTTGGTACATTCAACTTTGATTCACTCTGTCTCTTTATGTTGTTGGTACATTCAACTTTGATTCACTCTGTCTCTTTATGTTGTTGGTACATTCAACTTTGATTCACTCTGTCTCTTTATGTTGTTGGTACATTCAACTTTGATTCACTCTGTCTCTTTATGTTGTTGGTACATTCAACTTTGATTCACTCTGTCTCTTTATGTTGTTGGTACATTCAACTTTGATTCACTCTGTCTCTTTATGTTGTTGGTACACTCAACTTTGAAATATTTCATATGACAACTGGATCGACCTGGTGAATATATTTAAAAAAGTTAAAAGTGTACAACTGATCTAACGCTATAGGCAACTGTGAAAGACAATGTTCCCATTCTACTACCAGGTTCACTCGACCGTGTGCATTAACTGGCTTATAAAAACATCGGGTTGCTCAACCCTGACCTTTCTGAGGTGTACATGTGTGAGTGTGAGTATACTGTGAGGAGTGTGTGTGAGAAAGTGAGCATAGACTGTTGTACACACACACACACATACACACACACACACGGGGCGGGAGAGTATTGGTACACCACAAGGCAGTCCTTGAATGAGAACCAGGTAACATAGGAGTTTTTTTTAAAGGAAGAAAAAAAGACCGTTTCTGTCTGGCTGGCTATTGGCAAGTCTATTTACCACAGAGAGATCTATATCGATTGCTATTATGGGATATAATTATCCGCTACAAACCATTGTGTTCATCAGGTCCACCGTATTTCACGCTTCACTGATTCACAATACACAGTTTCCATTTCAACTTTACAAGTGCTGCCAGGCAAAAATAGGTTTTTTTTTTATTTTATAGCTGAATGAGAATCTGGTTAGTTTTTTCCACGCTTTTTAATTTCGAATTAGAACAAAGTTCTAGTGTGCATGTATTCCAATGTATTAGAACAAAGTTCTAGTGTGCATGTATTTCAACATAATGTAGATAAAAGTTAGTTGTGTGTATGTGGTGGGGGGGGGAGAATAGAGATGTTGTGATGGTGAAGTTATCTATAGACTTTATCCCTGGATAAACTGGTTGAGGTAATCCATGGATTGTATCCATATGATGGGTGTAGTTTTCCATGAACTGTATCCCTGCATATGATGGGTGTAGTTATCCATAGATTGCATCCCTGGATATGACTGATGATGTTATCCATAGATTGCATCCCTGGATATGACTGATGATGTTATCCATAGATTGCATCCCTGGATATGACTGATGATGTTATCCATAGATTGCATCCCTGGATATGACTGATGATGTTATCCATAGATTGCATCCCTGGATATGACTGATGATGTTATCCATGTTCTGGTAAGAATGTACTGGTAGAATGGAGTAAATCACTAAGGGTAGAGTGAAGGATAGAGTGAAGGGTAGAGTGAAGGGTAGAGTGAAGGGTAGAGTGAAGGGTGGCGTGAAGGTTAGATTGAAGGGTAGAGTGAAGGTTAGAGTGAAGGGTAGAGTGAAGGTTAGAGTGAGAAAGGAGATGTGTTAATGACGGAAGGTGAGTACATAAAATATGTGAACTGTGTTGACTTGGTTGGGAGGGGGATGTTTATGGCGTGTAGTCAGAGATCGTAAAGTGAGCAATCTGTGAGTGAACAAATTATAAATCACAGTCCCGGGTGTTAATTAGATATCTGATGAACTGAATACAGAACATGACGGAGAACAGAGTAATTGTGTCTTAAAACTAGTGCATGTCAACGTCATAGCTCAATTACATTTTATGTTTATCTTTTGATGGTTGCCTCACCTCTAGTTGTACCTGCCTCACCTCTAGTTGTACCTGCCTCCCCGACCATCTGGTTGTACCTCCATCTCCAACCCTCTGGCTGTACCCACCTGCCCGACCCTATAGCTGTACCTACCTCCCCGACCCTCTAGCTGTACCTACTTCCCCGACACTCTAGCTGTACATACCTCCCCGACACTCTAGCTGTACATACCTCCCCGACACTCTAGCTGTATCTACCTCCCCGACACTCTAGCTGTACCTACCTCCCCAACACTCTAGCTGTACCTACCTCCCCGACACTCTAGCTGTATCTACCACTCCGACACTCTAGCTGTACCTACCACTCCGACACTCTAGCTGTACCTACCTCCCCGACACTCTAGCTGTACCTACCTCCCCGACCGTCTAGCTGTACCTACCTCCCCGACACTCTAGCTGTACCTACCTCCCCGGCACTCTAGCTGTACCTACCTCCCCGGCACTCTAGCTGTACCTACCTCCCCGACTCTCTAGCTGTACCTACCTCCCCGACACTCTAGCTGTACCTACCTCCCCGACACTCTAGCTGTACCTACCTCCCCGACACTCTAGCTGTATCTAACTACCCGATCCTCTAGCTGTACATACCTCCCCGACACTCTAGCTGTACCTACCTCCCCGACTCTCTAGCTGTACCTACCTCCCCGACACTCTAGCTGTACCTACCTCCCCGACACTCTAGCTGTACATACCTCCCCGATACTCTAGCTGTACCTACCTTCCCGACCCACTAGCTGTACCTACCTCTCCGACACTCTAGCTGTACATACCTACCCGACACTCTAGCTGTACATACCTACCCGACACTCTAGCTGTACCTACCTCCCCGACCCACTAGCTGTATCTACCTGCCCGACCCTCTAGCTGTATCTACCTGCCCGACCCTCTAGCTGTACATACCTCCCCGACACTCTAGCTGTACCTACCTCCCCGACACTCTAGCTGTACCTACCTCGCCGAAACTCTAGCTGTACCTACCTCCCCGACACTCTAGCTGTACCTACCTCCCCGACACTCTAGCTGTACCTACCTCCCCGACACTCTAGCTGTACCTACCTCCCCGACCCACTAGCTGTATCTACCTCTCCGACACTCTAGCTGTACCTACCTCCCCGACACTCTAGCTGTACATACCTTCCCGACACTCTAGCTGTACCTACCTCCCCGACCCACTAGCTGTATCTACCTGCCCGACCCTCTAGCTGTATCTACCTGCCCGACCCTCTAGCTGTATCTACCTGCCCGACCCTCTAGCTGTACATACCTCCTCGACACTCTAGCTGTACCGACCTCCCCGACACTCTAGCTGTACATACCTCCCCGACACTCTAGCTGTACCTACCTGCCCGACCCACTAGCTTCATCTACCTCTCCGACACTCTAGCTGTACCTACCTCCCCGACACTCTAGCTGTACATACCTTCCCGACACTCTAGCTGTATCTACCTGCCCGACCCTCTAGCTGTATCTACCTGCCCGACCCTCTAGCTGTACATACCTCCCCGACACTCACTAACTCTAGACCTGCGCACCAACATGTGCCAGCTAGTAAATGAATAATAAAAATCCCATGTTAAAGTTTACAGTTGAATCTATGAGTTGATTGAGTACCAGCTCTATGGAATCAAAGAATTCAGATATATATTTTAACACATAGATGTCAATAAGGTTTAAACATATACAAAAACTACATGATCTTTATCAAATGTTTATTTAAATACAGTTTTATTTCATTAAATTAAGGTCATAAAACTATAATAGTATTGACAACTCCCAGCTGGGTGGACTATTGGACTTTCACCTGGACCTACTAAAATCCCAAGATTATTATTGAGGTTTGAACCTCTGACCACTACAGTCGAATGTCAAGCGCTCTACACAGCACATGTAGTAACGTGTCAGAGTTGAGGTCACTGGGTCGCGAGTTGATTTGAATTGGGTAATTAAAAATAAAATAAAATTGTTTAATCGAGAATACAAACAACTAAAATTGAACTAGTTTGTCTTTCATCATATTCATTGGACACAACGATACAACACAACGCGTGACATCGCGGTACAACACAACATGTGGCATTACGGTACAACAAAACACGTGACATCACGGTACAACACTACATGTGGCATGTCGGTACAACACAACATGTGGTATTGCGGTACAACACAACACAACATGTGACATCACGGTACAACACACTACGTGGCATCGCGGTATTTCACAGCATGTGACATAACAGTACAACACTATATTTGACATTACGGTTTAGCACAGTATATGACATCATGGTACAACACAACATGTTAAAATATTTTCATCTGTGTGATGGTTGAAAGAGGTCCAAGTTTTGTACGATACCTGATAAGAGAATTATTTGAAATGAAAGGTGAGACAGTAACTCAGGTAATGTGTTAGTGTTTTCACTAAACTATGTCCTTGAAGTTTTTGATGGATTCATCATTATGACACATTTATAGCAGATAACAACTCGATGTTAGTCAGTAACAGAATTGGGTCAACTATTTGGGTCATATTGTGGTCAGCTGACGTAAGAATGTATAGGTGAGGATAGTCAGAGTGTCAACAGAAGACTGTGTCACGTGACTCACGTACCTGCTAGGTGTGGTCAGTGGCGGACTTTAACGACAGGTGCAGCCAGCGAGCCCCCTGTGTCCCCACCTTTCAACCGACTTTGTGTGTCATTTATAGACATAGTGCACGACTTTTTGTGTATGCGTGCGCCATTTATAGACATAGTGCACGACTTTGTGTGTATGTTTATAGACATATATAGTGCAGGTAATAATGGACTAGGCGTGAGTGTTGCCGGTTATAGTCATATTTATAGAAAATGCTATATAATGGTAGAGTGTTTTAATTAAATATATATTTAGCATAATCATTCATAATAAAATGACTACAAGTATAAACATATGTAACATTCAGTTATATATAAATCGTATATGCTGTTAGTCTAATAACTTAAATATATAAATCTTTGTTCGTTTGTGTTTTGTATATGACATAAGAAATCAATAATTTTTTTCTATAAGAGCTATGACCGGCAACACTCACGCCTCGTCACTGGGTGTTCGATAATGTTGGACATAGATTTATGTAGACACTACTGTAGACATTACTATGTCATTCTCTAGGAGACAGACGTGAAGTACTCACTCATCTACTCACCCTACAGATACACAGACACAGATACACAGACAAACATACACAAATACACAGACACAGATACAGACACAGACACACAGACACAGATACACAAACACAGACACAGATACACAGACAAATAGACACAGATACAGATACACAGACACAGATACACAGACAAACATACACAGATACACAGACACAGATACACAGACACAGATACACAGACAAATAGACACAGATACACTGACACAGATACAGATACACAGACAAACATACACAGATACACTGACACAGATACAGATACAGATACACAGACACAGATACAGATACACAGACACAGACCCAGATACACTGACACAGATACACAGACAAACATACACAGACAAACATACACAGACAAACATACACAGACACAGATACAGACACAGATACAGACACAGATACAGACACAGATACAGACACAGATACACAGGCAAACGTACACAGACACATACACAGATACAGACACAGATACAGACACAGATATAGATACACATACACAGACACAGATACACAGACACAGATACACAGACAGATACACAGACAAAGATACACAGACAGAGACACAGACACAGATACACAGACAAACATACACAGACACAGACACAGACACAGATACAGACACAGATACACAGACACAGACACAGATACACAGACTCAGACACAGATTCAGATACACAGACACAGATACAGATACACAGACACAGACACATATACAGACACAGATACAGATACACAGACACAGACACACAGACAAATAGACACAGACGCATTTACAGACACAGATACAGATACACAGACACAGACACAGATACAGATACACAGACACAGATACACAGACAAACATACACAGACACAGACACAGATACAGACACAGATACACAGACACAGATACACAGACACACAGACACAGACACAGATACACAGACAAATAGACACATATACACTGACACAGATACAGATACACAGACAAACATACACAGATACACTGACACAGATACAGATACACAGACAAACATACACAGATACACTGACACAGACACAGATACACAGACAAACATACACAGACACAGACACAGATACAGACACAGATACACAGACACAGATACACAGACACAGATACACAGACACAGACACAGATACACAGACAAATAGACACAGATACACTGACAAAGATACAGATACACAGACAAACATACACAGATACACTGACACAGATACAGATACACAGACAAACATACACAGGCACAGATACAGACACAGATACAGACACAGATACAGACACAGATACAGACACAGATACAGACACAGATACAGACACAGATACAGACACAGATACACAGACAAACATACACAGACACAGATACAGACACAGATACAGACACAGATACAGACACAAATACAGACACAGATACAGACACAGATACAGACACAGATACACAGATACAGACACAGATACACAGACACAGACACAGACACAGATACAAATACACAGATACACAGACAGATACACAGACACAGATACACAGACAGAGACACAGACACAGATACACAGACAAACATACACAGACACAGACACAGATACAGACACAGATACAGATACACAGACACAGATACAGATACACAGACTCAGACACAGATTCAGATACACAGACACAGATACAGATACACAGACACAGACACAGACACATATACAGACACAGATACAGATACACAGACACAGACACACAGACACATAGACACAGACACATATACAGACACAGATACAGATACACAGACACAGACACAGATACAGACACAGATACACAGACACAGATACACAGACAAACATACACAGACACAGACACAGATACAGACACAGATACACAGACACAGATACACAGACACAGATACACAGACAAATAGACACAGATACACTGACACAGATACAGATACACAGACAAACATACACAGATACACTGACACAGATACAGATACACAGACAAACATACACAGATACACTGACACAGATACAGATACACAGACAAACATACACAGATACACTGACACAGACACAGATACACAGACAAATAGACACAGATACACAGACAAATAGACACAGATACACAGACAAACATACACAGATACACTGACACAGATACAGATACACAGACACACACACAGATACACAGACAAATAGACACAGATACACAGACAAACATACACAGATACACAGATACACAGACATTCTCACCACTAATGTAGATCCTGTATACTCTATCAAGAACCATAACTCTTTAACCAATTTAATTCACTTCCCGTTATCTTCTCTTGTTCTATTCTCTCTAAAATGATTACAAATACCAGATCTCTATTTAGAAATCATCAATAAATTAACTCATTAAATGCCGGCCACTTGTTGGGACATGTCACTGGGAATTGCGGGAAATAAACAAGCTGTGAAGGAGATGGGAGGGTGAAAAAAAAGGGGGGGGGGGATTCCTGATTTATTTATTTAGAAATCAAAGACAAAAAAAAATATGTTTCTTTATAAAAGAGACATTTCTGACAGTGAAATAATCCAATAAACTCACGAGCAACATTTTAAGTTTCACTGTCTGGCACAATACAGTAACAATAAATAAGTTATTTCATGTTGTTAGTAAGATAGGTCGTTTCATAGGCTGGGGTTTGTTTAAGTAATAAATATATGAATGTGTTCATTTGAATCATAAAGATCTCTGCCCACATCCCAGTATTCCTGTAACAACAGCTGTAACAGTCGCCATGTAGGACATAACAACAGCCGTAACAGTTAATGAGTCGCCATGTAGGACATAACAACAGCTGTAACAGTTAATGAGTCGCCATGTAGGACATAACAACAGCTGTAACAGTCGCCATGTAGGACATAACAACAGCTGTAACAGTCGCCATGTAGGACATAACAACAGCTGTAACAGTTAATGAGTCACCATGTAGGACATAACAACAGCTGTAACAGTCGCCATGTAGGACTTAACAACAGCTGTAACAGTTAATGAGTCGCCATGTAAGACATAACAACAGCTGTAACAGTTAATGAGTCACCATGTAGGACATAACAACAGCTGTAACAGTCGCCATGTAGGACATAACAACAGCTGTAACAGTCGCCATGTAGGACATAACAACAGCTGTAACAGTCGCCATGTAGGACATAACAACAGCTGTAACAGTCGCCGTGTAGGACATAACAACAGCTGTAACAGTTTATGAGTCGCCATGTAGGACATAACAACAGCTGTAACAGTTAATGAGTCACCATGTAGGACATAACATTGTTTTCCCTGACAGATAAAAGCCACATTAGAAATCAATCTGAAGAACATAAATTTACCAAAATTAAAATTTAAAAAATCAAGCTCATTATACTACGAATGGTTAACACTTTGAATGTATCTATTTGTATTAGGTCAAGAAAAAAAAACTGTAAAGCACATTGTCCTAAAATAAAGAGAAAACTTACAACTTCTATTGGCATTTGACTTCTTGGAACTCCAGATTTCACCAGAATCTATGTACTTATCTAGGCTAGAGTTGCCTGGTCTTAAGACGAACCTCAGCTAATTTGACATCCATCCCGTATTGTGGATGACCTCTGCCGGTGACAGCCCCGTAGCGTGAAAATTCTACAGCAGGTGCCAGGCAATAGCAGGGGAGGGGGGCAGGAAATAAATTGTACTAAGTAGAACAAATAAGCAGAGGGGGCCAGACCAAACGCAGGGCGGCCCTGCCCCCTCCCTGGTCCGCCCGCACGCTACTGGCCTGGCCGGTGGTCATAGAAATTCTCCAATAAATAACAAATAATTAGGAAACAAAACAGCACACTTTCCATTTTGGCTTATAATTTTTTAAACATACTTCGAAAATCTATAATACAAATTTTACATCATATGTTCCGGTTTCCGTCTGTCATCGCTACTTCCGCCTGTCATCTCTACTTCCGTCTGTCATCGCGACTTTCGTCTGTCATCCAACATGGCGGCATAAACAATTCATCCAAGATGGCAGAAACATTTACTGTTTTCTTCTTAACATGCATAATCCGGCTACCAACTGGCCAGCCGAGTAAGAATAGTCTCCTACATGGCTGCCAGAATTGACATTGGTCCTGCCATATGTTTAGTGCCCAGGTGACAAATCACCGTACACCAACATACGGCAGGTAAGATCGTGAATGCCAAATGGCAATCACAATGTGATACTATTTTCGACCGCCTCAATCATTACCAAAGGGAAAGAAGCGATCTTAGGAAAGTAACTCAAAATCATGCCAAAATATTTTGTGATACTCTCCGAAACAATTTTAAACCGAGAAGTGGTTCCAAAGGCCTATGTATATCTCACAGTAACGTAATAAATCTATGGTGTTCAATTTGTTATTAAATGAGAAGCGATCGTAAAAGAAATATTTACAGAAATCGTTCAATTAATATTCTGTGTTATGTTCCAAAATTTCAATTTTAAACCAAAATTATGGATACCTAAATATAATGTAATATTTATATTGTTTAAATTGTTATTATTTCTAAAATATGTCTATTTCTAATGTACAATTATTTCCCTTTATTACTAACCTAAAAAAAAAATACGTCACTTTTTTTCATTTGTTGACTATTACGTCACATGAATGAATTGAATAAGGGTTGAGATTGAGTAGCGCCGTACACAACGTTTACAATGCAAACTAACCCATTTATGATGGGGGCTTCACACAGAGGGTGTATGGAGGGGGCCCAGTTTGAGGAGGGCCCCCAAAATATTTTTTAAACTAAATATTAAGTACATTATCTCCTGTCAAAATGTAGTGGCTCCCGAAGATGCCTAAAATCCCTTGGTTCGGCATTGGCTTCACAGAACTATAATGATATGTCTTTCTTTTTTAAGAGGCCTAATGTTTTCTGCGTCTGCGGCCTCAACTGCATTGATGGAATACTATGTTTTTAATTGAAGGTCAGCTAAAGCTACACAACGATTCTTTCTTCTCGGGACCAAGCTCGAGAAGCGTCAAAAAATTATCTCATGCCAAAATGCAGGGGCAGCCCCCAAAGAGGCCAAGCCACCTAGGTTCTGCACTGCCGGGTCGGCAATTTTTCTTAGTTAATTGTACTATGCTACAATGTGTATAACAGTAAATAAACCACCTGCTAAACATGTAGCATTTAGCTTAACTTACACTCACTCACGTCTCTCTTTTTTTTTTAAATACGCCATGTTGAACATCATAAAACATTAAATGAATAACTGTTTGGAAATGACTCCATTAAAATATTATGAAGGAATATGATTTTAAGAGTTTATGTTTACCCGTAATGAGGATTATTTTCTTTGGGAGTAACTATTTAACATATGAACTTTATTTGATGTATTATTAGGTGTCCCTATTATCAAATGTATTTTGGCTACAATAATCTGTTCATGTCCTTGGGGCCACTGCAAGTATATAGACTGATTGTTAACGCGCTAAAATATATATCACCATTTTCAACTCCAACTGTGTGCCTACTCGCCGGTCCGGGTACCGGGCCTTTGATAACTAGTTCACGAAAAAGTTTTAAAACATAAATCTTCATATTAAATAAAGCAATAATTTAATAAACAGTTAATGAAAAGTATATGTGTCATTGAATTGTATGAACTTGAGGCAAAGCATTGAATTGACTTCTGTAAACCTGAGCAATAAAAGATTTGCCCCTGTGGAGTATGGTGCAAAGTGTTCTTCTTCGGGCTCATGTTATATGATTGATACATGGCGGCTCATGTTATATGATTGATACACGGTGGCTTATGTTATGTGATTGATACAAGGCGGCTCATGTTATATGATTGATACACGGTGGCTTATGTTATATGATTGATACAAGGTGGCTCATGTTTTATGATTGATACAAGATGGCTCATGTTTTATGATTGATACAAGGTGGCTCATGTTTTATGATTGATACATGGTGGCTCATGCTTTATGCTTGATACATGGTGTCTCATATTTTATGATACATGATGGCTCATGTTTTATGATTGATACATGATGGCTCATGTTTTATGATTGATACATGGTGGCTCATGTTTTATGATTGATACATGGTGGCTCATGTTTTATGATACATGGTGGCTCATGTTTTATGATACATGGTGGCTCATGTTTTGTGATTGATACATGGTGGCTCATGTTTTATGATACAAGGTGGCTCATGTTTTATGATTGATACATGGTTACTCATGTTTTATGATACACGATGGCTCATGTTTTGTGATTGATACATGTTGCTCATGTTATATGATTGATACAAGATGGCTCATGTTATATTATTGATACAAGTTGGCTCATGTTTTATGATTGATACATGGTGGCTTATGTTTTAAGATTGATACATGTTATATGATACATGGTGGCTTATGTTATATGATTGATACAACGTGGCTCATGTTTTATGATTGATACAAGATGGCTCATGTTTTATGATTGATACAAGGTGGCTCATGTTTTATGATTGATACAAGATGGCTCATGTTTTATGATTGATACAAGGTGGCTCATGTTTTATGATTGATACAAGATGGCTCATGTTTTATGATTGATACAAGGTGGCTCATGTTTTATGATTGATACATGGTGGCTCATGTTTTATGCTTGATACATGGTGCCTCATATTTTATGATACATGATGGCTCATGTTTTATGATTGATACATGATGGCTCATGTTTTATGATTGATACATGGTGGCTCATGTTTTATGATTGATACATGGTGGCTCATGTTTTATGATACATGGTGGCTCATGTTTTATGATACATGGTGGCTCATGTTTTGTGATTGATACATGGTGGCTCATGTTTTATGATACAAGGTGGCTCATGTTTTATGATTGATACATGGTTACTCATGTTTTATGATACACGATGGCTCATGTTTTGTGATTGATACATGTTGCTCATGTTATATGATTGATACAAGATGGCTCATGTTATATTATTGATACAAGTTGGCTCATGTTTTATGATTGATACATGGTGGCTTATGTTTTAAGATTGATACATGTTATATGATACATGGTGGCTTATGTTATATGATTGATACAACGTGGCTCATGTTTTATGATTGATACAAGATGGCTCATGTTTTATGATTGATACAAGGTGGCTCATGTTTTATGATTGATACAAGATGGCTCATGTTTTATGATTGATACAAGGTGGCTCATGTTTTATGATTGATACAAGATGGCTCATGTTTTATGATTGATACAAGGTGGCTCATGTTTTATGATTGATACATGGTGGCTCATGTTTTATGCTTGATACATGGTGCCTCATATTTTATGATACATGATGGCTCATGTTTTATGATTGATACATGATGGCTCATGTTTTATGATTGATACATGGTGGCTCATGTTTTATGATTGATACATGGTGGCTCATGTTTTATGATACATGGTGGCTCATGTTTTATGATACATGGTGGCTCATGTTTTGTGATTGATACATGGTGGCTCATGTTTTATGATACAAGGTGGCTCATGTTTTATGATTGATACATGGTTACTCATGTTTTATGATACACGATGGCTCATGTTTTGTGATTGATACATGTTGCTCATGTTATATGATTGATACAAGATGGCTCATGTTATATTATTGATACAAGTTGGCTCATGTTTTATGATTGATACATGGTGGCTTATGTTATATAATTGATACATGTTATGTGATTGATACATGGTGGCTCATGTTATATGATTGATACATGTTATGTGATTGATACATGTTATGTGATTGATACATGGTGGCTCATGTTATATGATTGATACATGGGCTGAACCCAAAGTCAGTTTTATTGATTTTTCTTTTCTTCGACTTAGCATTTTTTTCATCATTTTTTTAAAACAATATCACAATATGTCAGAATTTCGTTTCTATAAATGATATTCTTATATTCAAATACAGCTTAGGACAAGTTATTCATGTATGATAGGGTAAGTAAAGTTCCCTTAACTCTAGCGGGCGGGCTATCGGGACAGATGAAGTTTAGAATTCATCTGTTTCTATAACCTCGGCTTATGAGTTAGGTACCCATTTAAGGCTAGGTGGACTTGTAGGACTTACCCAAATTTCACTAGGACCTTGAAAATTCCGTTAATTCTCACCGATGGTCGATCCCAGGGCTCTCCGTCGACAGTCGAGCACCAACGTCACTTGGACATCCGTCCAACGCAAGACTTTAGAGACATAAATAATTAGAATTACTTTATCAGATACAACGGAGTTAAGCTTTGTTTTTCTTGGTATTAATGAGGTACATTTTGCACATATATTCTGTGTAAATGTAATAAATATTGTACAAGAAAATATTATATAATAGATTATTTGATTGACTTTTTATATTTAGCAATTTGTTACGATGAACGCGGCTATTTTTAGTTTCCAGAAATTTAAGAAGTTATTGTAAAAAAAAAACGTTAATTTGAATGGTAATATTTTATAAATTTTAATATTGTAGACTTTACTTCTCATATTAAGATCCATATCAACAATTAATATTTTAAAATAAAAGTTATTCTTATCTTCGATATACTTCAGACAGACATGACGTGCCTATTATTATTAGGTAATGTATTCTGCAGCAGTAACTCCCCTTGTTTCCAGCCTATCAGTGATACATATACAATACACAGCCTATCAGTGATACATATACAATACACAGCCTATCAGTGATACATATGCAATACACAAAAACCTCCAACACCACGGGCCAGAGGTAGACTGACGGTGGACGGGGGCCTCTGGGGGCAAAAGAAAATATTGAGCCGTTATATTAACACGAGACATCAAAAGAATTACAAACGTTTGGTTTAGAGGGTTTAAAGTTGGGCTTAGCATGACACCCACACCAATCGAGGCGCTCCTTTAATCCGACTCTGTCGCAGACCACAGACATACGCTGAAATACAAAAAAACTTAACACGCTGTTTGTCTCGGATTACGCACCAAACGGAAACATATTCTGAAATCTTCCTTAATTAACAAAAAAGCACATACACTGGTTTGAATATTTTGTTTCACATACAATTTGGTTGACGAATTCAGTCAAGTAACGGTTGAAGTTTGCAGAATACTTCGAATCACGAAGTTTGTCAACAGTTGCTAGAACATGGCTAGAACAGTGGCTAGGACATTGGCTAGGACATTGGCTAGGACATGGCTAGGACAGTGGCTAGGACAGTGGCTAGGACAGTTTCTAGAACAGTGGCTAGGACAGTGGCTAGAACATGGCTAGGACAGCGGCTAGGACAGCGGCTAGGACAGTGACTAGGACAGCGGCTAGGACAGCGGCTAGGTCAGCGACTAGGTCAGTGGCTAGGTCAGTGGCTAGGACAGCGGCTAGGTCAGTGGCTAGGTCAGTGGCTAGGTCAGTGGCTAGGTCAGTGGCTAGGACAGCGGCTAGGTCAGTGGCTAGGTCAGTGGCTAGGTCAGTGGCTAGGTCAGTGGCTAGGACAGTGGCTAGAACATGGCTAGGACAGCGGCTAGGTCAGCGGCTAGGTCAGTGGCTAGGACAGTGGCTAGGACAACGGCTAGGTCAGTGGCTAGGACAGTGGCTAAAACAGCGGCTAGGTCAGTGGCTAGGTCAGTGGCTAGGACAGCGGCTAGGACAGCGGCTAGGACAGCGGCTAGGTCAGTGGCTAGGACAGTGGCTAGGACAGTGGCTAGGATAACGGCTAGGTCAGTGGCTAGGACAGTGGCTAGGACAGCGGCTAGGACAGCGGCTAGGACAGTGGCTAGGACAGTGGCTAGAACATGGCTAGGACAGCGGCTAGGACATTGGCAAGAAGTGGATAAGTTCTATTGTATATCAAAAATGAAAAAAATTCTGCATACTTAACACTAAATCAAGCAGCCATTGTGTCTAGTTATTATGTGGACATGAATTACACTTGCCACAAATTATGTTATTTGCGTGCTGCACATGAATGCGCTTTAAACGTTTATTATATTTTTTTTAAAACGCTCCCGATCATAAACACAAGAATAAGTTTTTAGCGACAGGGTGGCGCCATTAAAGCCGGTAAATTCTTCCTTTATTATCATTCATTAACCAAGTCAGGGAGGGAGCGGTATCCCCGCGCCCTAGCTACACAACACCCTCCTCCTCCACATTTCCTGTACCACTCCTCCCCTTCTACCATCCACTCCTGCCCCCACCTCCATTGGTTTGACAGAGATCAACCACGCTATTTGGTACTTTCCCACTGTAATAGTTGTCTGGCACGGAATAGCACCATTCACAGCTAAAACTGCTATTGTCATTCCTGGTTGATGTAAGGGTCTTCGGCAGAGGTCACCCGCAATACGTGGGAAGGTTAGCCGGGTTACGGGATGGATGACAAATTAGCTCAGGTTCGTCTTAAGGATTGAAATCTCGACCTAATTAGACCCGACACTGAGATAATGGCACCGACCACACCCCTCCAACAGCACCACAGCAACAACAGCACATTGTTGACATCACTGACAATGTACTGTTGACATCACTGACAATGTACGGTTGACATCACTGACAATGTACTGTTGACATCACTGAGAATGTACGGTTGACATCACTGACAATGTACTGTTGACATCACTGGCAATGTACTGTTGACATCACTGAGAATGTACGGTTGACATCACTGACAATGTACGGTTGACATCACTGACAATGTACTGTTGACATCACAGACAATGTACGGTTGACATCACTGACAATGTACTGTTGACATCACAGACAATGTACGGTTGACGTCACTGACAATGTACTGTTGACGTCACTGAGAATGTACGGTTGACATCACTGACAATGTACGGTTGACATCACAGACAATGTACTGTTGACATCACTGAGAATGTACGGTTGACATCACAGACAATGTACTGTTGACATCACTGAGAATGTACGGTTGACATCACTGACAATGTACGGTTGACATCACTGACAATGTACTGTTGACATCACAGACAATGTACGGTTGACATCACAGACAATGTACGGTTGACATCACAGACAATGTACTGTTGACATCACAGACAATGTACTGTTGACATCACAGACAATGTACGGTTGACATCATTGACGACGTACTGCTGACATCAATGACGACGTACTGCTGATGGCAGCGTAGACAACAATATGGAATATACTGGATACAACAAGAACAGACATGGGCAACTAGAACAGACATGGGCAACTAGAACAGACATGGGCAACTAGAACAGACATGGGCAACTAGAACAGACATGGGCAACTAGAACAGACATGGGCAAACTACGGCTCGTGGGTTAAGAACGGTCGCCTGGTCAAGAAGTAAACGTATGAGTTACAAACATGTAAACAAATCAACATGTAAACAAATCAACATGTAAACAAATCAACATTTAAACAAATCAACATGTAAACAAATCAACATGTAAACAAATCAACATGTAAACAAATCAACATGTAAACAAATCAACATGTAAACATTTCGACATGTAAAAATGTGAATATATTCCGATATCTAAACATATGAGAATGTTAACATATAAGATTGTAAACATGTCAGATTGTAAACATATCAATTGTAAACATATCAACATGTGTACATCTGGACCTGTGGACAAATAACTGTGTGCACGTCTCAACCTATAAAGAACCAATCAATCAATACAGAACATCAACATCAACAGTTCTCCTCTGTTCTATTCTTTCCATTTCACTTCTGTCTTCCATACGTTTCCTGTTCGCTCTTTCAATCCAAGGTTTGAACATTTTTTTCTCTTTTCTTCTTTGTTTCAACCCTCGATGCTTCTTTTGACAACAACAGAGAGCAGGAAGTGCGATCATGCGCATGCGTGCACGCGCTTCTTTTAGTGTGAAACTAAGCTAATTTGTTTGAGAGTTGTTTTTTTTTCTTTAGCTCTCATTCAAGGATGACGTCATGAAATATGAACACACTCGCCCCACACTCGCCCCACATTGCCCACTTCACGTGTACGCCGTGTCCACTGGGCAACATTTTATTTCTCTGTTGCACTTTCGTTTCTTTTTTTTAAAAGCGATTGTCAAGGTCAAGAAAGTTGATGGACGTTCAAAAATTCTAAAACTATCGATGAATTTTTCGCATCTTTTTTGAGATAGAAGAATGGCTTGTTTGAATGAAGGAATGTCGTTGTAAGAAAGTTAGTAGAAATCTCCTTGTAAGATAGTTGTAAGATAGTTGGAATGTCATTTTTGAAATAAAGGAATGTCATCGTCTGTATCAGCGAATGATCCGATACCTGTTCTTCAATATGTTCAAGATATGAGGCATAATACAACTGGCCTGTGACATTCTGTTATCTACGTTATGTATCTACTGCGCTTATTATGTCGTCTCTGTGACACAGGTAGCTGTCAATCTGTCACATCGTCAGTGAACAGCAAACCGTCTGGCATATCGCGTTTTCTTTTGTAGTGCAATTCGAGACTGTCGCAGTGTATGAAGTAGGCAGGTAATTTGTCTCATGTATCAGGTACATCCTATTAAACGGGGGGGGGGGGGTAATTTGTCTCAGTTATCAGTTACACTGTTACAAATGAGGATTTCTCTGTCGTTATTTTATTTTGTCATGGCAATATTGTTAAAAATGTTATTTTAATTGAATCTCATTTCTCAACAAATCATTTTTTATTACATTTGATCATTAGTCTTGCTGTATTTGAACTTTTTTTCTACTTCTATTGTTCTTATGAACTGACAAAGCTTCAGCCAAAATAAAATATTTTATCATACTGCTTAACCAAATTAATGTTTGATTTATACTAGGGCTGTACCGGAATCCGATTCCGGTTCCTGTTAAGCCGGATTCCGGCAGTTTTAACAAATCCGGTTCCGATTCCGGTTCCGGTTAAAATGTGCCGGATTTAAGCCGGATTTCTTCGTTGTTTGAAATTTGTAACAAATTTTTTTAGCGCAACATAATTTTGAAATATTTAGTGCTATACAATTGAATTAAAACAATAACTTCCTTTGATTTTAAAACTACAATAACGTCGATCGCTTTTAGTTCTATATGTAAGTACAAATATATTAAAAAGGAAGATTTTAATCCTATTTAGTCAAGTACATGTAGTAATACGACACCTTACCTTCCGCTACTTTTGATTCCGTGTTTTCTATAAACTATATTTAGCTATAAAAGGTTAACTTCTTTAAAGAGCAGACAACGATCTATTTTTTGGGTGTTTACAGTTTAAAAATAGGGCAATAATTTATTTTTCTGCAAATTTTTTAATTTAGTGGATTTTGTCACGATTTGGATAAAATTCATCGCATATTTAGATAAATAACTTGAAGATACATTTTTAATTGAACATTAAAGTGATATTGATTTAGATTTGAAATGCATTTTAATTAATTTGCGTTTTATGGGAAATAGTCAGATAATGATTTAAAGGAAAGTATGAATGAAATAACAAGGTTTGGTGACGTCACTATGGAAAACTAAAGAAAAATGAACTAACGGGTGGTGCCACAGTATAGATATATATATTTATTAATAAACATGTTTATTATACTTTCTAAGATATGTTACCGATTTCTTTGTTTGATTGTAATAGAAATCAAGTTAAATTAGGTACAGCTTTATTAAAATATTTTTTTTTAAACAAAGAACCTGTTATTTTGACATTTTGACAGAGTTATCTTTCTTAACTCAAGATTGGGGAAGAGGTTTTAGTCACATTCTTCAAGATCTAAATGGTTAATACTGTTTTTTGCTATCTAGAACTTAAAAACTAAATTTTTATTCTATTTTTCATTCTTATATCTTTTTTATGCTAGGCGAAAACTTACTACTTCGTTCGGAAGAGTTACTATTCAATTTGGTAAAATCCGGTTCCTGTTCTGATTCCGGCAGGATTCGAATATTAAATCCGATTCCGGTTCCGATTCCTGCAGGATCTAAAAATTACAATCCGGTACAGCCCTAATTTATACAATTTAAAAACAAAAAATCTCTAGCTATCAGTATTACTAGTGTTGTTATTACTTTACATCAATGTATTATGTTTCACGATGTATAAAAGAAAAAAATGGAATCTCGCAGACTAACGTGAGATCTCGTGTGTAATATCGGGATGTGAACAACGGTATTGAGTTCCCGCCATCAGAGCGCCATTAACTGCCGGGCTAGTCTGTACTCACACACATAATGAAATGCATCGTAAAAAATAAACTATAGTAACATTCAATGAACAATAGCAGGGATGGGGTGACTGTGTAATAATCATATGATTAATAATAACATTAATCAAAACAACACAAACAGCATGGTGAATGTTATTACAGTTTGCTGGTAATCTCTTACGTTACACTTAATCTGATTACTGGCATCTTCATTAAATTGCATCAATAGCCAGCAGCCTAGGTAAAGTACAGAAGCGCAGAATTTATGTAATAATGTAATTTTGTAATAATGTAATTCTACTGACACATGGACTAGGAAGAAACAAAATTAATTACAGATTTAATGTTTCTCACACTTATCAGTACTACTTACGGATGAGTCAACCAAGTAGTGGTATTGTGGTATTGTGGTGTTGTGGTATTGTGGTATTGTGGTGTTGTGGTGTTGTGGTATTGTGGTATTGTGGTATTGTGGTATTGTATTTTGTTTTATTAATTTAGCTCTTGATTAATTATATGACCATTGAACAAGGAATGGATGGGGGGGGAGAAAAGGGTGGCTCAATGGTGGGTGGGGTGGGGGGGCATTACATTCCAATCCGAGCTGCATCGGCTAAAAGTTTATACAATAAGATAAACGTAAATCCATAAATAATTATACATAAATAGCTATTTTTATTAGAGGTTTCTCAAACGAAGAAGGGAATTTAGCTAAACTTTTGTTTTCATAGGCTCAACTCCCTGGGTAGAAAATGTCTGTATTTGATGTTGTCTGGGATGACAAGTCTGTATTTGATATTGTCTGGGATGACAAGTCTGTATTTGATGTAGACTGGGATGACAAGTCTGTGTTTCATGTAGTCTGGGATGACAAGTCTGTTTTTCATGTAGTCTGGGATGAAAAGTCTGTGTTTGATATTGTCTGGGATGACAAGTCTGTATTTGATGTTGTCTGGGATGACAAGTCTGTATTTGATGTTGTCTGGGATGACAAGTCTGTATTTGATGTAGACTGGGATGACAAGTCTGTGTTTCATGTAGTCTAAGATGACAAGTCTGTTTTTCATGTAGTCTGGGATGAAAAGTCTGTGTTTGATATTGTCTGGGATGACAAGTCTGTATTTGATGTTGTCTGGGATGATAAGTCTGTATTTGATGTTGTCTGGGATGACAAGTCTGTGTTTCATGTAGTCTGGGATGACAAGTCTGTGTTTCATGTAGTCTGGGATGAAAAGTCTGTGTTTGATGTTGTCTGGGATGACAAGTCTGTATTTGATGTAGACTGGGATGACAAGTCTGTGTTTGATGTAGTCTGGGATGACCCTTTTGTAATGAGTTTTTTTATTTTCCTAAATATCTATCAATCAATGTTGTTTGTACCATAGTAAAGGTATTGTTTAGTTATGACCACATAATAAAGTCAATGTACACTTTAGTCAATATACACTATAGACAATATACACTATAGACAATATATATATAGTGTATGGTTTAAAAGTTTAAAGCATAAATTCTTTTAATGAAATAGTTACAGATGGATAGAAAAATCAAAAGCTAATATGGACTTGTCAAAGTTTGTCCTATAGAGTAAATGGTGTAATGACCTGTGTCCTATAGAGTAAAAGGTGTAATGACCTGTGTCCTATAGAGTAAATGGTGTAATGACCTGTGTCCTATAGAGTAAATGGTATAATGACCTGTGTCCTATAGAGTAAATGGTGTAATGACCTGTGTCCTATAGAGTAAATGGTGTAATGGCCTGTGTCCTATAGAGTAAATGGTGTAATGACCTGTGTCCTATAGAGTAAATGGTATAATGACCTGTGTCCTATAGAGTAAATGGTATAATGACCTGTGTCCTATAGAGTAAATGGTGTAATGACCTGTGTCCTATAGAGTAAATGGTGTAATGACCTGTGTCGTATAGATCAGTGGTCCTAGATCTACTCGGACATTCGGACAATTTCGATGGAGAAGAGATATTTCTACAACTGGGCTAATGGGAGAGTTGCTTATGACATATTTCAAGATCCTCAACATATTCATTGCAATGGTCATGTTAATAAATCATTGCAATGGTCATGTTAATAAATCATTGCAATGGTCATGTTAATAAATCATTGCAATGGTCATGTTAATAAATCATTGCAATGGTCCTGATTATAAATCATTGCAATGGTCATGTTAATAAATCATTGCGATTGTCATGTTAATAAATCATTGCGATGGTCATGTTAATAAATCATTGCAATGGTCATGTTAATAAATCATTGCAATGGTCATGTTAATAAATCATTGCAATGGTCATGTTAATAAATCACTGCAATGGTCATGTTAATAAATCATTGCAATGGTCATGTTAATAAATCATTGCAAATGGTCATGTTTATAAATCACTGCAATGGTCATGTTAATAAATCATTGCAATGGTCATGTTAATAAATCATTGCAATGGTCATGTTAATAAATCATTGCAATGGTCCTGATTATAAATCATTGCAATGGTCATTTTAATAAATCATTGCAATGGTCATGTTAATAAATCATTGCAATGGTCATGTTCATAATCCATCATATTTCTTTTGTTTCTGCTCATATGTGATATCAATCGGTTCATTTGTGATTTTGTTATTAAGTTTTCTGCATGTGTTCTGCATGTGTTCAGTATGTGTTCTGTATGTGCTCAGTATGTGTTCTGTAAGTGTTCTGTATGTGTTCAGTATGTGTTCTGTAAGTGTTCAGTATGTGTTCTGCATGTGTTCAGTATGTGTTCTGCATGTGTCCAGTATGTGTTCTGTATGTGCTCAGTATGTGTTCTGTATGTGTTCTGTATGTATTCAGTATGTGTTCTGCATGTGTTCAGTGTGTGTTATGTGTTTGCTCAGTGTGTGTTCTGTATGTGTTCAATATGTGTTCTGCATGTGTTCAGTATGTGTTCTGTATGTGTTCAGTATGTGTTCTGCATGTGTTCAGTATGTGTTCTGTATGTGTTCTGTATGTGTTCTGCATGTGTTCAGTGTGTGTTCTTATGTATTCAGTATGTGTTATGTTTGTGTCCAGTGTGTGTTCTGTATGTGTTCAGCTCTCTACTTGTGTAATATTGCTACCAAATGTATAGTCTCGTGGTGTCACTGTGACCTCAGATATTCAATTTACGCCATGATACTATGAAGCTCAAATAACAACAAAGAAATATTGTTTCAGTTTTCACAAAACCTTGCAGCCTATTAAACCGTGTAATGAGATCCGTTCAGACAATCGTCATGGGGGCCATTGTACAATAGCTTCTCATTCTTCCTAGTCGCACGTTCCTGGATTGAATCCTGGGAATGTCTGTGAGGAAAATTAACAGACAGACAAAGTTTAATCCCGTTTTTTAAAATCAAAATTCAGTCACTGTCTGGGTACAAGATGATAACATATCTAAACATATATAACAGTACATAACTAAACGTATATAATATGACAGTACAAATCTAAACATATCAGATATGACAGTACAAATCTAAACATATCAAATATGACAGTACAAATCTAAACATATCAAATATGAAAGTATAAATCTAAAATTATGTAATATGACAGTACAAATCTAAACTGAATTAATATGACAGTACAAATCTAAAATTATGTAATATGACAGTACTAATCTAAACTTATGTTATATAACAATACAAATCTTAACTTATGTAATATAACAGTACAAATATAAACTTATGTAATATAACAGTACAAATCTAAACATATTTAATATGACAGTACAAATCTAAACTTATGTTATATGACAATACAAATCTAAATGTATGTAATATGACAGTACATATGTAAACTTATGTAATATAATAGTACAAATCTAAATGTATGTAATATGACAGTACATATAATAACCTCACAAACAAACGTATTAACAATGTCCATTATCTTGTGTTAGACATAAAACTTTATTGTAATTTAATATAAAATATTAAAATCTATATAAAACAGTTTTATTTATTTTTTTCCGAACTAAATTAAATTTGTGGCTGATATTGACCTTTTGTTTTTTCTTCTTTAAAATTTGTTTATTTAAAAAAAACACTAAACATGTCTGACATTTTAATAATCTCTTGTTGATTTTCTACTATGAAACAAAATATTTATTGCTTTTATCTATTTTTTAATATTTTTATAAGATTAATAATGCCTGGTTGTTATTTTTTTTAATTATAAATTGTTTAAATGTTGAAAAATAAAAATATTGCTAATCGAGCTATAAATTACACTGATATTTAAACCTTGTGTTTAATGACTGGACCATTATCTAGTTGGGTCTATATGTCGACATTCTGTTTTGAGTTGTATCGCTGGTATATTTTATTTTTTTATTTTTATTCTTGAACTGCACAAATGCTGCACGTCTCAAGACTTCTAGTCAAAATGTAGTGACTAGTCAGAATGTAGTGACTCTAGTCAGAATGTAGAGACTCTAGTCAAAATGTAGTTGTCAAATTGCTTATTGCCTGATAATATGTATGTGTACTTTCGACCATTATATGAAGCATCTCTTGACTTGTCTGTGTATGGTGAATCTGTGAATGTATTGAAGTTTTTTTAAAATTTGTTTGATTGCTTCTATTTTTAACATAGTTGTGGTGTTTTTAGGTGTGTATTTTAGATTTATGTTTTAGATGTGAATGTCAGATGTGTGTTTTAGATGTGAATGTCAGATGTGTGTTTTAGATGTGAATGCCAGATGTGTGTTTTAGATGTGAATGTCAGATGTGTGTTTTAGATGTGAATGTCAGATGTGTGTTTTAGATGTGTATTTAAGATGTGTGTAAGTGTAATTTCATGTTTGCTATTTTTTTTAATTGCTTTTGTATTGTTGTTGTTGTAAGTTATTTTGCTGAAAGTTACAAGCAAGTAGAAGAGATTATGAGGGAGATAACATTTCTAATGAGGGAGATAACATTTCTAACGAGGGAGATAACATTTCTAACGAGGGAGATAACATTTCTAACGAGGGAGATAACATTTCTAACAAGGGAGATAACATTTCTAACGAGGGAGATAACATTTCTAACAAGGGAGATAACATTTCTAACGAGGGAGATAACATTTCTAACAAGGGAGATAACATTTCTAACGAGGGAGATAACATTTCTAACGAGGGAGATAACATTTCTAACGAGGGAGATAACATTTCTAACGAGGGAGATAACATTTCTAACAAGAGAGATAACATTTCTAACAAGGGAGATAACATTTCTAACGAGGGAGATAACATTTCTAACGAGGGAGATAACATTTCTAAATATATATTTGTATTCTTCAGGAAAAATAGAAATTAAGTGACAATTTTAAAAATTCTGAATGAATGGAAATAAATGGAATAATTGTCTAATTGAGATAAAAGTTATTTACTAACGGATGTCATAATGTACAAATTAATACAAATAAAAGCAACTAAAAATATAACACACACACACACACCCACACACACACAGACACACACACCTCCTCTACTAGCCCCCACTTTTACCTCGTGTCTTCTATCAACATTTAACAAGTCACTAGCGTTACCCTCGCGGGCATGATGGGAAGATTTCGGAAGTTTGAAAAAAAAGGTTCAATTCAACATCACGTAATAAATACAAAGATAATCTCTGACTAGCACTGACACACACACATATATATATACACACACACACATATACACACTGAAACATTACCTTTATGAAAAAGACATACACACACACTCACACACACACATAATCAGAAATTCAAACAGTCACACACCCGTCAGATGACAGCGAAAGATTTCATTCAGTTTCAAAAATAAACTTTAAAAAAAATTGAATCGATGTGAAATCCTTTACTTCTAGTCGTCTGCAAGATGGCGCCATTGAATTCTTATTTGTTTGCCCAAACGCCATATTACACCACGTGGGTCATGTGACCTACTTCACAAACAAGACGTCTGTAAAAATGGAAATACAAAGATGTGAATATAAAAAACGTTCCTAACAATGAGGACATATTCCAGGGACTTCATATTTGGAAACTATTCAGACATCAAGCTTTTAATTTCTTGTGTGGTTGTGCGCGAAGCGTGTATCGTGCACTAAACATAGTGCGCCTGTGCACAAAACTAAAGGCACATTTAGAAAACAGCGACTGGCGGGGTTTCGGCAGGGCCCCACTGGGAGGGGGGGGGAGAGGCTAATGAATAGGTAGGGATGGGTGGTGGACTGTAACTTCGGTGGTTTAATTTGTTTGCTTTCATTTTTATTGTTCGTTTGTGTTTTTTTTTCCTGGGGAAACATGTCAGGTTGACTTATTTGAAAACGTTTGCCTATAGAAAAGAAATTTAAACACAAAGAACAGTTCTGTATTAAGTTCTGTGGACAAAATGTAATGTTTAACTTAGATGCATAACGTAAAAATAATGTTGTATATAATACATCAGGATAACGCATGTCAATAAACTTACACTACATATCTCATTCTCTACAAGAAGTCCAATAAACTTGTAAAAGATTTTGTGATTGATAATTTACATTATACCTTATGAAAAAAAAAAAATTATCTGTAATGACTTCTTGTTTTATATCCATCGCAAGAAAAAAAAATAACTAAAGATTATGGCTTATTATTGTTCAAAAATATGCGGGGTTTGGGTGTGGGGGGAAGAGGTGTCAATCTGATTGCCCCTAATACACAGTTGATTTATCTACATGTAGTTTGGTACACAGTTGATTTATTTACATGTAGGTTGGTACACAGTAGACTTATCTACATGTAGGTTGGTACACAGTTGACTTATCTACATGTAGGTTGTTATCAACTATTTCATTTGTATAGGTATGTGTGGGTGTTGAAATTGTTTCTATCTTACCAAATTTAAATTTAAATCACAAAAAACGCAGTGGCGTAGCTCAGTGGGTGAGGAGGGGGGTCTTCTCACTGGGCAAAACTTATTTTACTACCAGATATGGGGGCCCAAATTAAAAGTTCTTGGCACAAGAAAACGGTGTAAATTTTACACTCCGTGCCCTTGAGACGTTTAGGTACGTAACGCTACAGGGGGGGGGGCGCAATGAACGTTATATTCAAGTCAGGGTGACCTCCAGACCTGTTTATGTCCCATTATTTGTAATGAAATGTTTCATTTGTTTTTCCAAGGCCACAACTGACCTCTCCTATGGCCTATGGCCTATGGATAAAGGCCATGCTTGACTGTAAAGACGATGAATATTAAATAATTAATGTCTGTATTGTGAAATTGAAGACGAAACGTTTCTTCATTCTGAAATTAGTGTAGACAATTGTGTTATTTAGTCGAAACTATAGACATAAATGACGAAACACCAAAGTAAAATTATTTAGTCAGAAACAAGACAATTATTTAACTCTGAGTAAAATGTATTGAATTGTTTATTAAATTATTTTTGAAAACTTTGCTGTATCATTCCCCGGGACTAGAATATAACACATATGCTCCCAACAGGAGTGTGTGAGTGTATTTGTCTGTGAGTGTATATGTATGTGTGAGTGTATTTGTCTGTGAGTGTATATGTGTGTGAGTGTATTTGTGTGTGAGTGTATTTGTGTGTGAGTGTATATGTGTGTGAGTGTATTTGTGTGTGAGTGTATTTGTGTGTGAGTGTATTTGTGTGTGAGTGTATTTGTGTGTGAGTGTATATGTGTGTGAGTGTATTTGTGTGTGAGTGTATTTGTGTGTGAGTGTATTTGTGTGTGAGTGTATATGTATGTGTGAGTGTGTTTGTGTGTGAGTGTATATGTGTGTGAGTGTATTTGTGTGTGAGTGTATTTGTGTGTGAGTGTATTTGTGTGTGAGTGTATATGTATGTGTGAGTGTGTTTGTGTGTGAGTGTCTATGTGTGTAAGTGTATATGTGTTTAAGTGTATATGTGTGTGTGAGTGTGTTTGTGTGTGAATGTATATGTGTGTGAGTGTATTTGTTTGTGAGTGTGTTTGCGTGTGAGTGTATATGTGTGTGAGTGTATATGTGTGTGAGTGTATTTCTATGTGCGTGTTTTAATCAGAGTCAAAGTCTGCCCGTGTGTGATGCGGTTTCTCCAGACATATATATTCAATCAAAACTTTATTCAAATAAAGGTGTCAGTCGAGAGATGGTTTCATCTATAGGTCATGGTTTAAAGGCCACAATATGTCCAGGTGAGATGGAAATTAGGTCATAGTGACTGAATGTATCAGAGGCCACAATATGTCCAGGTGAGATGGAAATTAGGTCATAGTGACTGAATGTATCAGAGGCCACAATATGTCGGAGTATGTCCAGGTGAGATGGAAATTAGGTCATAGTGACTGAATGTATCAGAGGCCACAATATGTCCAGGTGAGATGGAAATTAGGTCATAGTGACTGAATGTATCAGAGGCCACAATATGTCCAGGTGAGATGGAAATTAGGTCATAGTGACTGAATGTATCAGAGGCCACAATATGTCCAGGTGAGATGAGAATGTGTGTAATATTTGTTACTACAGAGGAAGTACTGCCGTTATTTGTGTATGTTGGTGGTGGGGGAAGGTTGTCATATGTTCATGTCTGTAGGCCTGATATTTCTGCTTGACTGCATGAAAATGTATTTATCTAAAAAAAAACATTAATAATTTTTTTTTCCGCATGTGTATGCAATAACTGTTGTTGCATATGTTTTCAATTTATGAATGTGTAAAATCATGCTAGACAGGAATGTATCAAAGAAATGTCAATGAAACGTCAAAGAAATGTCAATGAAGTATTCGGACCATACATGAAGTTTACAGCGACTTTGGTAGATGACCCTAACGTAATATTACCTACATTACATATTAAGAACCCTACATCATTACCTACATTAAATATTAAGGACCTACATTACATATTAAGGACCTACATTACATATTAAGGACCTACATTACATATTAAGGACCTACATTACATATTAAGGACCTACATTACATATTAAGGACCTACATTACATATTAAGGACCTACATTACATATTAAGGACCTACATTACATATTAAGGACCTACATTACATATTAAGGACCTACATTACATATTAAGGACCTACATTACATTTGGCTGTAAGATTGTGAAAAGGGGGGGATATACACATTATAAAAATAAAAGTTATATTACACTTACAAAGTAGTGAATGCTTCTTTTGTTTAATTTGTGTCATCTCTATAACTGAAATATATTATAAATTGTATAAGTATAACCGAAATAGTAATTTAATAAGCTTTATAAGACACGGTATGAACGGATTACTTTAATAGTTTGTTACATATCTTTTTTTTATCATTGTATGTCGGCAAGATAAGAACTCTTCCAGTCTAATTTGTATCACTGTATGACTGCAAGCTAAGAACTCCCCCAGTCTAATTTGTATCACTGTATGACTGCAAGCTAAGAACTCCTCCAGTCTAATTTGTATCACTGTATGATTGCAAGCTAAAAACTCCTCCAGTCTAATTTGTATCACTGTATGACTGCAAGCTAAGAACTCCTCCAGTCTAATTTGTATCACTGTATGACTGCAAGCTAAGAACTCCTCCAG
Organism: Bulinus truncatus; assembly: GCA_021962125.1. NCBI lineage: Eukaryota > Metazoa > Mollusca > Gastropoda > Planorbidae > Bulinus > Bulinus truncatus. Next base: position 2,188,401 of record JAGDYQ010000038.1, on the reverse strand, counting down.
TCTAATTTGGGCCAAAAATGCTATAAAAACATCTCCAGTTAAAGAAAACCATTTAAACACCTGTATTAATGAATGATTTACAACAAAGTAGGTTAGGTCTGCCATGTTTGCTGATCTCCTGGTCTGATTACCTGTGACACAATGTCAGCTGTCATGAATGAATACAGCCTCAAGTAACTTTAAATCTGTGACAGATAAAATTGACATTTGTCATTTGTTTTCGCAAGTCAACACGCCCGAGATGGTCGATTGTCACTCGACCGACAACACACAAACAAACACACAAATATACAAACTAATAAATGTTGGGATCACTCTTGTCTATTATATACCTCGTCACATGTTGGAATCAGTCTGGTCTGATTTATTCCTCGTCATATGTTGGGATCAATCTGGTCTGATTTATTCCTCGTCATATGTTGGGATCAATATGGTCTGATTTATTCCTCGTCACATGTTGGGATCAATCTGGTCTGATTTATTCCTCGTCATATGTTGGGATCAATATGGTCTGATTTATTCCTCGTCACATGTTGGGATCAGTCTGGTCTGATTTATTCCTCGTCATATGTTGGGATCAATCTGGTCTGATTTATTCCTCGTCATATGTTGGGATCAATCTCTCGTCATATGTTGGGATCGATCTGGTCTGATTTATTCCTCGTCATATGTTGGGATCAATCTGGTCTGATTTATTCCTCGTCACATGTTGGGATCAATATGGTCTGATTTATTCCTTGTCACATGTTGGGATCAGTCTGGTCTGATTTATTCCTCGTCATATGTTGGGATCAATCTGGTTTGATTTATTCCTCGTCACATGTTGGGATCAGTCTGGTCTGATTTATTCCTCGTCATATGTTGGGATCAATCTCTCGTCATGTGTTAGGATCGATCTGGTCTGATTCATTCCTCGTCATATGTTGGGATCAGTCTGGTCTGATTTATTCCTCGTCATATGTTGGGATCAGTCTGGTCTGATTTATTCCTCGTCATATGTTGGAATCAGTCTGGTCTGATTTATTCCTCGTCATATGTTGGGATCAATCTGGTCTGATTTATTCCTCGTCACATGATGGAGTCAGACTCGTTTAATTTATCCTCATATAATTAATTATCTACCACTCGTGAAACTTTTGAATTTGTGTAAATCTGACAAATAATATTTTGCTAATTTTTTTTTTAATTTCGATTTTGTTCATGGTTTACTTCTGGAATTTGTGATGGTGATGTCTATTTTCTTGACTCTGTGCCTGAGTTTAATGAAAAACAAACTTTTGATTTCATAAAGGTGTAAACAAATATATTATCATATGTTAAGTGTACTTCCGGTTTGACAAAAATATGACATGGCCGGCATCTGTAATGATGACTTGTTGTTTGTTTTGATTTATCAATGTTTATGTTATTTGTATGGTGAATTTTATTAGACTATTCAATATTAGTCCTGTGTTTAGAAACTGACATAAACGGACATAAAAACTAACATAAATACTAACATAAATGGACATAAATACTAACATAAATAATGACATAATTAATGACATAAATAATGACATAAATAATGACATAAACTATAAAGAAAATAATTACAAAAAAGCAATAAGTATCCAAAAGTTAAAAATACCAAAATGTGGTCACAATTGATTGGTACATGTTTTTTCTCCTTTTAATTCACCCATGTCAGGTCTGGAAAATGTTAAGTCGATGTTTATATCTAAAGTCAATGTCTTTATCTAAAGTCATGTCTTTATCTAAAGTCAATGTCTATATCTAAAGTCATGTCTTTATCTAAAGTCAATGTCTATATCTAAAGTCAATGTCTATAACTAAAGTCAATGTTTATATCTAAGGCAATGTCTATATCTAAAGTCAATGTCTATATCTAAGGCAATGTCTATATCTAAAGTCAATGTCTATATCTAAGTCAATGTCTATATCTAAAGGCAATGTGTATATCTAAGGCAATGTCATATCTAAAGTCAATGTCTATATCTAAAGTCAATGTATATAAAGACACTGTCTATATCTGAAGTCAAAGATCTGAATCTTTGAAATATGACAAAACATCTCATGAGATTTGATCTTATATTAGATTTGTTCACTGCCTTGAGTCTATTACTTCCTCTACTACCCTTCATCGTATCTCCCCCCTTACCCCCACCCTTCTTTTCACAAAGTTTCCCACCCACTCATGACGTCAGTCTGTCTGTCCAACCCATACTTTAGAAAGAAGGTGGGGGGGGGGGTTAAGAAAAGATTTTATAACGAAGCAGTAAAGTTGAACCTACCATTACGTCCCTGGTTAGTAGATTATATTTGACCTAGTTTCCCATCACACGCGATGGACTAAATATCATGGGACATAAGATCTAAATGGAGGGGGTCTAGCATGGTAGTCATTAAGTCGGGAGACTTCATTCATGAATATCTCTCTCTCTCTCTCTCTCTCTCTCTCTCTCTCTTTCTTTCTCTCTCTCTCTCTCTCTCCCTCTCTCTCTCTCCTCATTAAGTCGGGAGACTTCATTCATGAATCTCTCTCTCTCTCTCTCTCTCTCTCTCTCTCTCTTTCTCTCTCTCTCTCTCCCTCTCTCTCTCTCCTCATTAAGTCGGGAGACTTCATTCATGAATCTCTCTCTTTTCTCTCTCTCTCTCTCTCTCTCTCTCTGTCTTTCTCTCTATCTCTCTCTGTCTTTCTCTCTGTTCATTGAACAGCGGTCTAATTTCATGGTCCTCAACCGGTGGTACCCATACCCCAAGGGGTATGAGAAAGGTTATGAAGGGGTACGCATCGTGAGTAAACTGACTTTAATATATTTGGACTTTCTACTCACCCAAGAAAATGGTTTATGTTCGTCCATGATCCATCAGTGTAAATACTTTCGAAAAATCAATGGGTAACATCACCAGTCAATTTTTTATTACCTACAACAAGTGAAATGTATAAATTCCCTGCTGCGAATCTTTCAAACATTTACTGGACAATTTGGAGACATCTTCCTTTATCAAGTGGGACGGATGGTCGATTGGTGTAGATACTCGACTGTCAACCTGAGAGTCCTGGGTTCGATCATCGGTGAGAATCATGGGAATTTTTCCAGGTGAAATGTGTTTCAAAGTCGTCCAACAAGTCCACCCAGCTTTAAATGGGTACCTGACATTAAGTTGGGGAAATAAAGGCGGCTGGGCGTGTGCTAACCACACAATCCCTTTATATGCCGAGGTTATAGAAACAGATGAATTCTACACTTCAACTGCCCCGATGGCCCTTAGGGCTAAAGGAACTTTACTTTTTTTATCTAGACTTTTTTTTTCTGACATGCTGTCAATTAACCATCATGGTAAATGACAAGTACTAATTTGTTTCTTAAACAGTGACAGACGTCTTCCTAACATTCTGAAACAGTGACAGACGTCTTCCTAACATTCTGAAACAGTGACAGACGTCTTCCTAACATTCTGAAACAGTGACAGACGTCTTCATAACATTCTGAAACAGTGACAGACGTCTTCATAACATTTTGAAACAGTGACAGACGTCTTCATAACATTCTGAAACAGTGACAGACGTCTTCATAACATTCTGAAACAGTGACAGACGTCATCATAACATTCTGAAACAGTGACATGCGTCTTCATAACATTCTGAAACAGTGACAGACGTCATCATAACATTCTGAAACAGTGACAGACGTCTTCATAACATTCTGAAACAGTGACAGACGTCTTCATAATATTTTGAAACAGTGACAGACGTCATCATAACATTCTGAAACAGAGACAGACGTCTTCATAACATTCTGAAACAGTGACAGACGTCTTCCTAACATTCTGAAACAGTGACAGACGTCTTCCTAACATTCTGAAACAGTGACAGACGTCTTCCTAACATTCTGAAACCGTGACAGACGTCTTCCTAACATTCTGAAACAGTGACAGACGTCTTCCTAACATTCTGAAACAGTGACAGACGTCTTCATAACATTCTGAAACAGTGACAGACGTCTTCCTAACATTCTGAAACAGTGACAGACGTCTTCATAACATTCTGAAACAGTGACAGACGTCATCATAACATTCTGAAACAGTGACATGCGTCTTCATAACATTCTGAAACAGTGACAGACGTCTTCATAACATTCTGAAACAGTGACAGACGTCTTCATAACATTCTGAAACAGTGACAGACGTCTTCATAATATTTTGAAACAGTGACAGACGTCTTCATAACATTCTGAAACAGTGACAGACGTCTTCATAATATTCTGAAACAGTGACAGACGTCTTCCTAACATTCTGAAACAGTGACAGACGTCTTCATAATATTCTGAAACAGTGACAGACGTCTTCATAATATTCTGAAACAGTGACAGACGTCTTCATAACATTCCGATAAACTCCAAGTATTGCTTATTGTGACCGACATGTTTTGTTTTATATAGTAGTGGAATGATTCACTTGGAAACATTGATTTGTTGATGAAGTTCCTTACAAAAGACATAGGATAATTGTTATACATCATCTTTATCACTAGTCCAGGGCTCGATTTACTGCCGGGGATGCCGGGGATATCCCCGGTACTGAGACCTGTCATCGTCGACTCTGCTTTAGCTAATATATCCCTGACGGGAATGAAGTCATAGCCATTTATTCCCGGATCTGCAGATTTTTTTTTCATCCCCGGCACTGGTTTTTTCTTAAATCGATCACTGATCACTACTCCATACAAATCAATACTGAATTTTGTCTTCAATGTAACTTTCTACCAACTGATTGGTTTTGCTTCGTTGATTTTAAAATGCTGAAAGTATATTTATATAGATTTTTGTAGAATAGGTTTTGTGCAGAAGAACAACTACATATGTATGTCCATGTTGGTTAAATCTAGTTCATAGAGTAACGTTATTGCGTCACTAAGTTACAATATGTGTTACCTTTAGGACATTCTGTGTGGCCCTAAGGTACATTCTGTGTGGCCCTAAGGTTCATTCTGTGTGGCACTATGGTACATTTCGTGTGGCACTATGGTACATTATGTGTGGCACTATGGTACATTATGTGTGGCCCTAAGGTACATTATGTGTGGCACTATGGTACATTCTGTGTGGCACTATGATACATTCTGTGTGGCACTATGGTACAGTTTGTGTGGCACTATCGTGCATTATGTGTGGCACTATGGTACATTATGTGTGGCACTATGGTACATTATGTGTGGCACTATGGCACATTATGTGTGGCTCTATGGTACATTATGTGTGGCCCTAAGGTACATTATGTGTGACACTATGGTACATTCTGTGTGGCACTATGGTACATTATGTGTGGCACTATGGTACATTCTGTGTGGCACTATGGTACATTATGTGTGGCACTATGGTACATTCTGTGTGGCACTATGGTACATTATGTGTGGCACTATGGTACTTTATGTGTGGCACCATGGTACATTATGTGTGGCACTATGGTACATTATGTGTGGCACTATGGTACATTATGTGTGGCAGTGTGCGGCTACCAACGAACCATTTTTTTCTATTTGATAGATAATTTTGTTTCTAAATGTTGACCAATTGACTACAGTACGTCCCTGATCAACTTACATGCCTCAACACCCCGACTCCCGTCCCTTCCTCTCCTGTTATTTGTCAGCTGTGTTTCGAAAAAAAAAAGCGGAAGTCATAGTTGACCAATGTAACTGATCAATAAATACTTCATTTCTACATTGTCTAATTTATTCAAATGTATCCTCACCCAACAGTCATAGATTGTACTAAACCAACAGTCATAGATTGTACTAAACCAACAGTCATTGATTGTACTAAATCAACAGTCATTGATTGTACTAAACCAACAGTCATTGATTGTACTAAACCCTATTGTTTTCGATTGTTGTTGTTTATTGTGCCCTAATTGCTCTAATTCTTATCAATATATTGATCGATGACGATCAAAGTAACAGACGATTGGAAATTATAAGCTAAATAATCCAAGGGACAACGCCCCTAATTTAAACTGTTTATTATATTAATCTAACAGATATGAATCTACAAGTTGAACTTTGCTGATGTCATACTGTTTTCCTGGTAAGTAGACATAACCTCGTTTTGTTTCAATTGATTCTTTCAGTCCATCTTGTTAACACTTACACCTGTCACACTGCGACGGCCCCATAACTTATAAATTGATAGATAGATAGATAGATAGATAGATAGATAGATAGATAGATAGATAGATAGATAGATAGATAGATAGATAGATAGATAGATCTATCTACAGTCAGTACAAACAGATAGATAGATTAGTTTATTGCCTGCAACCAAAAACAATTATGCACAAATAACGAAACAAAAATATTCAGCTTGGAACAATGTATTTATTTTCTCATCTCCCCCAACCTCTCACTTTCTCCCTGTTCCTCACACACCCCTCACCACCCACCCTCACTGTGTGGAGTTGTTACGTACATTCAATCAGTGGAAGGTCCAGTCATCGACACAAACATCAATCTCCTGGTTAACTCTGCTTCACTTACTACCAAATGTTACGTGCTTGGACTGGCAAAGTGGTACTCACACAGACGCACATGACCGGGCAGGGACTCACCCTGAATGTCAATACGGCGCTATATTACCGCTGCGGTGTGCGCTGGTGCAGCCAGAGATGGCGGGGTGAGTAGGGGACGACGGGGCGGGTGTTGGGGGGGGGCATGGATTTATAGATCTTTGTGTCAGCATCAGGCAGTCAGTCATCGGTCAGTAGTGACACATATGTCGTGGTGTCTCAATGACGGACTGTCAAGCTGTTGATGACTGTCAGATGTGTACGTCAGTAGAACTGTGGTCAAATGGTCAGTCACTGGTTATACCAGGGGTGGGCTACCTTTTTGAACCGCCAGATTTCAACATTCTGGCTGGCCACATTTAACCGCCTAGTGGGTCAGATCAAACAACTAGTGGGTCAGATCAAACAACTAGTGGGTCAGATCATACCTTGACGGGACAGATCAAACTGCCTGGTTGGTCTGAGTTATCCAAGTACTAACTGTTATATAGTAAGGTTGGAGCGTAAAGCAACGTTTAGGTTTTTATTGTCTGCATCACAGAGATTAATCTACTTATCATGATATTTACAATGACATGCTTCATTTGCAATATCTGATAACAGCTGCAACATGTTATTACAAATATCACGTAGGAAAACACATTTAAACAATTGCATAGACACATTGTTTTATTATCTGTCACTAACAATAACGTCTTGCCAATATAACGTTAAAAAACAACTTAAGTAAATAATCTTTAAAACCTTTAGGTCAGTAGAGTCATGAGAGAAGATTGGTCAAGAACACGACTCTGATAATACATAGCTCTTGACAATGACCAATGAACAAAGCCAGAATTAAATATCACCAGCCTTCAAAATTCATATTGTTTTGATAAATTCTATAGTCGAGGCTAGATGTGAAACTGTCGGTCAATGGAGAACTGGACACGCTGTAGTTAAACGGAATCAATCAAAAGAAAAAATACTGCCATATAATTTATACCATAAATCAATATTCTCGATCTCAGAGATAGTAGATATATATGTCATGAGGTCATTCATAGATATGTGACGTAGATACAGCCAATAGAATGGACGTTTTCCTGGTGGGTCATGTTCGCATGTTTCTTTAATTATTGGGTTTTTTTTTAAATCATATCATAATAAAGTAATTTTAGACGTAATCTGATTGGCTCAGGAACATGTCCACAACAATGGCGGCTAAGTAGAGTGGTCGATTTGAATTTGACATTTTCTCTAAGTGAGAAGAATTTAACTTATTTTGAAAAGTTTTTTTTATCATATTTAAAAAAGTGTGTATTATTAATTAATTTTTGTATTATTAATTACTTTTTAAGGGTTTTCTTTCTTTCTTTGTTGGTAACGTGAAAAGGTAAAAAATTAAACATTTAGTCATTTTATTATCAAAGATTACGCTAACTATATTCAATAAACACAGTACTATTATATAGCATTTTTTATAAATATGACGTTGACCGGCAACACTCACGCCTCGTCCATTGGACGTAAGTACATAGACATAGGTTCATGGTCATAGGTACAACTATAACTCTGGCATCGGATAGCAAATCATTAGACATCTTCACAACAATCAAATCATTAGACATCTTCACAACAATCAAATCATTAGACATCTTCACAACAATCATATCATTAGACATCTTCACAACAATCATATCATTAGGCATCTTCACAACAAGTAAATCATTAGACATATTCACAACAATCCAATCAATAGACATCTTCACAACAATCAAATCATTAGACATCTTCACAACAATCAAATCATTAGACATCTTCACAACAATCAAATCATTAGACATCTTCACAACAATCATATCATTAGACATCTTCACAACAATCATATCATTAGACATCTTCACAACAAGTAAATCATTAGACATATTCACAACAATCCAATCATTAGACATCTTCACAACAATCAAATCATTAGACATCTTCACAACAATCATATCATTAGACATCTTCACAACAATCATATCATTAGACATCTTCACAACAAGTAAATCATTAGACATATTCACAACAATCCAATCATTAGACATCTTCACAACAATCAAATCATTAGACATCTTCACAACAATCAAATCATTAGACATCTTCACAACAATCATATCATTAGACATCTTCACAACAATCAAATCATTAGACATCTTCACAACAATCAAATCATTAGACATCTTCACAACAATCAAATCATTAGACATCTTCACAACAAGTAAATCATTAGACATATTCACAACAATCCAATCATTAGACATCTTCACAACAATCAAATCATTAGACATCTTCACAACAATCAAATCATTAGACATTTTCACAACAATCAAATCATTAGACATCTTCACAACAATCAAATCATTAGACATCTTCACAACAATCAAATCATTAGACATCTTCACAACAATCAAATCATTAGACATCTTAGAGCGACAATGACTGGCTGAACATCTCAAAATGTCCGTCCTCTGGAGTAGGACATCTTGTCAAATAACATGAAATCTAATTGTGAGCGCTCCCTTCCCTCCCCTAGCGGTGAGTTGTAAACATGCATTACAGTCCTCCAGGGGCGGCAATCGTTATTATCGAAATGGAGTTCAGAGAATTTCTTCAAAAGAAAAAAAAATAGAGGAAAGGGGAATATAATAAAAACTTTAATACATCTTATAAACTAAGAAAAGATAACTCCAGAAAGTTTTTTTTTTAATCTCACATAAAATTTATTTAGTAGCGCCTGGTTATTGGGAGAGAGAAATGAGCGACTGCAGTTCGACTTGTGCCATGTTGATTGTGACGAGCCCTTAATGAAATTACTCCAACATCTTAGCACTAATCACTAGATAGGGCTTGACTGCATTCATTACACGTGACATCTTAATGCCGTATATTAGGCGCTTGTGACATTTTGTACGTCATGCGTAACGGCGACATTCTGTGACGTACAGCGCGGGGAACTCAGAAAGAAAGATAATTGCCGCCAATTTATTTCCCCTTTTACCGAAATCAGGCGTCAATTTTATAAGATTCTTGGCTTTTTATTATTTATTTTTATCCTTTTCTGCTTGGTTAGATAAAGATTGGAAGTGACTGCATGTTGCAGATTAATGAACTTATGAACTTTTTAAAGTTCATGAATGTTATTACAGTTGTTATGACATAGCAACGGTAATTATACCGTCTTGGGCATCAAAACATGACATGATGTCTAGTTAGTCATTTGCAATTAGACATGACAAAATTATTCTCAAAATATTTGTTGAAATGTTTTGGTTTGTCGCGTGTATAAAAAAAAAAGAAAAAAATTAGAGTGGTGAAGGTCATTTCTCAAATTTCAATTTTTTGTATCACGTGTTTGTGAATTTGAATTTGATTGGACAGGATGAAAAACTAATGCAAGCACCTACATTGATATAGTGATAGATACATTGATATAGTGATTGATACATTGATATAGTGATTGATACATTGATATAGACAAAATGTTTTGATCGGTATGTAGAAGTCAAACTGCGGAATACAATTTATTTACAAAAAAAAAACATTGAAGATTTTAGATAATTCCAAATGTGTACTACAAATATACGATACAAATGTGTGATACAAATATGTGATACAAATGTGTGATACAAATATGTAATACAAATGTGTGATACAAATATGTGATACAAATGTGTGCTACAAATGTGTGATACAAATGTGTGATACAAATGTGTGATACAAACGTGTGATACAAATATGTGATACAAATATGTGATACAAATATGTGATACAAATGTGTCATACAACTGTGTGCTACAAATGTGTGATACAAATATGTGATACAAAAATGTGATACAAATATGTGATACAAATGTGTGATACAAATGTGTTTGTTACAAAACTCTTGATCATCTCATGATCATTGCTACCTCCGTTCTATAATCTGGTAGCAGCATCTCATGGTAATTGCTACCTCCATTATATTATCTGGTAGCCGCACCTCATGATCATTGCTACCTCCATTTTATTATCTGGTAGCCCTATCTCATGATCATTGCTACCTCCATTCTATAATCTGGTAGCCGCATCTCATGATCTTTGCTACCTCCATTCTATAATCTGTTAGCAGCATCTCACGGTAATTGCTACCTCCATTCTATTATCTGGTAGCCGCATCTCATGAGCATTGCTACCTCCATTCTATTATCTGGTAGCCGCATCTCATGAGCATTGCTACCTCCATTCTATTATCTGGTAGCCGTATCTCATGATCATTGCTACCTCAATTCTATTATCTGGTAGCCGTATCTCATGATCATTTCTACCTCAATTCTATTATCTGGTAGCCGTTTCTATAGATCATTTCTATATCAAGTTTTCCATATAACTGGCTTCTTGAACTGAATTCACTTTTGATATTTTTAACTCACATATAGGCTGATCATCTGACATTGAGGCAGGTCATAAGTCACTCAAACAGACACAACAAGAAAGAGGCATGATCATCTAACGTTTGAAATAACATGACCTCAATAAATCAACTTTTGGCCTAACAGATCCGGGTCACTGATGATGACGTCATCACCCCCCCCCCCCACTGCAGTGAGTTCGTTTTCTTACTGTAAAAAAAAAAAGAATTGAATAAAAATGAATAGATAGAATACAATAATAAAATTCTGAGAATATCTCTATCCGCCGATCAAACACCCTCCCTTGCTCTCCCCCCCCCCACACCCTTCTATCATCTACTCTGGCCTCCATTTGAATCCTGAGCCATCATGGGCCATCATGTAATGAGATTGCTCTGAATGCCTTAAGACTTGGGCTCAATAAGTGGGTCGGCGGGCCCAGAAAATTATTTAATGCAAGCGGCCAGGGCAACGTTAACATTAAGTGTTGGTGGGGGTGGGGTAGGGGGGATAAGAGGTTGATGGGTGGGGTGGGGGTCGCTGATGGGGGGAATGATGGTGGGGTGAGCATGGAAGGGAAAGAGAGAGTACTTCAGAGATGCATTTTAAATGTGAGGCTGGTAGAGGAAGAAAATCTTGGACGGAATATTTCTTTTCCATTTTCTTTTATATACTCTCTCTCTCTCTCTCTCTCTCTCTCTCTCTCTCTCTTTCTCTCTCTCTCTCTCTCTCTCTTTCTCTCTCTCTCTCTCTCTCTCTCTCTCTTTCTCTCTCTCTCCCTCTCTCTCTCTCTCTTTCTCTCTCTCTGTATTTATATTTATCTTTCTATTTTTCTCTTTTTCTTTATCTCTTTTTCGTATCTCATCTAGTAAAAACTATTTTCTTCCTTATCCATCTCAATATTTTATGAAATGTCCATCTCAATATTTTATGTAATGTCCATCTCTGTTTCTCTGTTTCATAAAATCTTGTCTTCCATAAGACCACACACACACACACACACACACACACACACACACACACCTTGTATCGTATATTCAACGTTTTTATATTTTAAACAAAATAATTTCTTTCTTATCACTTAGTCTTCTTTCAATGTTATTAAACTCTGTCTCGCTTCACATTTCACCAATTGCTATTCTCCATTATTTAACATCCTTTTATTTAAGGACAGGATCTTACCATTTGTATATTCGTCAACAGTCCATCCGTCCGTCCGTCTGTCTTTCTGTCTGTTTTCGTCAGTCTGTCCGTCTGTCTGTCCGTCTGTCTGTCTGTCTCTCTTTACGTCCGTCTATCCGTCCGTCTGTCCGTCTGTCTGTCTGTCTGACTGTTTTCGTCCGTCTGTCCGTCCGTCTGTCCGTCTGTCTGTCTGTCTCTCTTAACGCCCGTCTGTCCGTCCGTCTGTCCGTCTGTCTGTCTGTCTCTCTTTACGTCCGTCTGTCCGTCCGTCTGTCCGTCTGTCTCTCTTTACGTCCGTCTGTCCGTCCGTCTGTCCGTCTGTCTGTCTCTCTTTACGTCCGTCTGTCCGTCCGTCTGTCTGTCTGTCTGTTTTCATCCGTCTGTCTGTCCGTCTGTCTGTCTGTCTCTCTTTACGTCCGTCTGTCCGTCTGTCTGACTGTCTGTCCGTCCCTCTGTCTGTTGGTCTGACTGTCTGTCTGTCTGACTGTCTGTCTGTATGTCCGTCCGTCTGTCTGTCTGTCTTTACGTCCGTCTGTCTGTCCGTCTGTCTGTCTTTACGTCCGTCTGTCCGTCCGTCTGAATGTCTGTCCGTCCCTCTGTCTGTCGGTCTGTCTGTCTGTCTGTCTGACTGTCTCTCGTAAGTTCCCAAGACTGTCATCATTAATACATACTTCTTGTTCATATTTTGTTCAACAGGCTAAACGAAAAGATGACGTTTCGTTACCTGAGTTTGAACATAACGTTTTTATGAACATTTTACATGTCAGGATATTTTAACAAATGAACATTTTACATGTCAGGATATTTAAACAAATGAACATTTTACATGTCAGAATATTTAAACAAACTTTTTAAAACATAAATCAGGAGAATACCGTGATTTGTATCTATAATCTTTTAATTAACGAAACTATCTGTGAGTTTGTCTGTAAATCTTGTATCTCAAAACTCGTACCTTTTCTCATTTATTGAGAATGCTCCGATTTGACACAGGTGTAGATATTACATGACAGTACATAATTTTTTTTTAGTATATTATAGACTAGCCAGATATTGCTAAACAAACATTTAAACACATAATCTTGTATTAAAATCCAAAGAAAATTACTTACCTCTAACAAATATTTGTATAATTCATAAAAATTAAATTAAAAAGCGTAGGGGGGATAAAAATATAAATGAATTAATATATCTTTACATAAACTAATAAATAGAAACAATAAAAAGTCAACATTTCTAGGTGAGCTCTCACTCTTATCAGTTCTCAACATCGTAACTCAGGCGCTTGAACCTCCAACTGTTTCATTTTTTATGCTCAGATGACCCTTCCTTTTGTAAGCCGGGCCTGACTTTTGGTAATCTTAGGACTAACAGAAGATGAAACTCGTCGAAAGGATTTCTTTTTATGTTAGTTGATTACCTTGGTAGATTAGCAAGATGATCAAGAAAAATTTGTGTTTTTAAATAACAACGAGTTAAACTTTTTTTACTTTTTCCGTATGACGAACAAATTTATTTCTAAAGAGACCCTCCCCTCCCCCCTATGAATCCGCCTTGTTTGTCTGTCAGTGTGATGATCAGACCAAACCAAGAGAATCAGCCTTGTTTGTCTGTCAGTGTGATGATCAGACCCAAACCAAGAGAATCAGCCTCCTAAGTTTGTCTGTCAGTGTGATGATCAGGACCAAACCAAGAGAACTGAGCCTTGTTTGTCTGTCAGTGTGGATGATCAGTATCCAAACCAAGAGAATCAGCCTTGTTTGTCTGTCAGTGTGATGATCAGACCAAACCAAGAGAATCAGCCTTGTTTGTCTGTCAGTGTGATGATCAGACCAAACCAAGAGAATCAGCCTTGTTTGTCTGTCAGTGTGATGATCAGACCAAACCAAGAGAATCAGCCTTGTTTGTCTGTCAGTGTGATGATCAGACCAAACCAAGAGAATCAGCCTTGTTTGTCTGTCAGTGTGATGATCAGACCAAACCAAGAGAATCCGCCTTGTTTGTCTGTCAGGTGTGGATGATCAGACCAAACCAAGAGAATCCGCCTTGTTTGTCTGTCAGTGTGATGATCAAGAATTGCTGTACAGCAGCAGCTTCAAATGTGAACTGAGAAAAGATATGACGTCACAGCCTCCTGAAAGCCGAAGTCTTCCAGAGTGTCACTGAGAGCCATTTGTATCTCGACTCAATGTTTTATAAACGTTCAGCTCCAGTGGGCCGGCAAGAATTTCACAATCTCTGACCTGGGGTCACATTTTCTTTTCAAATTCCAATTAGTTTGTTTGTTAAAATGTTCTCTGGAGACGCTTAAAGCAGTCAACCCCAACCTCTTACACTCCGTACAAGTTTCTCTCTATGTTATTGTGTATATGTGTGTGTGTGTGTGTGTGTGTGTGTGTGTGAGTTAATTAGGGTCGGGGTTGTGGAAATACACATGAGCTTTCACACCAGTGGCTTGGTGACCCACTTTCACAACAGTTTTGGTTTCACTAACCACCATTGAAAATAAAACGTTTTATTGTTTAAGCGCACCACCTAAAAGACAAACTACTACATACATTGAATTGTATAAAGACAAACTACTACATACGACACAGAGTATAATGACAAACTACTACATACGACACATAGTAGCAATGAGTCATTCCTTTAATATCTGGAGTTTTACTATAACTTTGTACATTGGTACACATCGTAACATAGAGTTAGAATTCAACCCCGCACATTTATTCTCTACCTTGGTAAATGACTACATTCATTTGTTGTGATCCACATGTGGGTAAGAGACCACACTCTGAGAAACACTGAGTCAGTTAGTTTTTAATGTTATTTCAAGTTTTCCTTACTGTTAGTATTATAGGTTCACTCACTTACTGAATTACTCAGTACCATTCATAGAGATATCTGAGATTGTCTTTTATTGTTTTATTAATCAGATCTTTGTATCGACCTCAGAACAATTACATTTTTTAATCTTGTTGTTTTCTACTGCCAAATATTGTCTGTAACAGTGATAAATAAACTGTTACATTGTCTATTTAGAGTGCCAACTATCAGATGTCATTTATTCACATATAGTACATTAATCTGGCTGTTATATGAAGTATCAACTGTTCAACGTTGAGGGCGATAACTCTATTAATAGTAATTGATGAAAGCTAACTTAAAATAAAATATCAAGTTTTAAACTTTTGTGAGATCAAAATTTCTTTTAATTTAACTTCGCTTTTTCTCTTAAAACTTTGATTTGTATGACGTGTTATTGATGATGAAACAAACGTTTTATTTATAAATCATGTCAATACAAATAATGTATTTCTGTATAAATAGCTGTGTACCCTGTAACCCATTGGACTGCATAGAGCTATTTTTGGTTTCTGACATGACGTTGGTAGTGTGTACATGATAGTGGTGGTGTGTACGTGACAGTGGCGGTGTGTACGTGACAGTGGTGGTGTGTACATGACAGTGGGTGGTGTGTACGTGACAGTGGTGGTGTGTACATGACGTGGGTGGTGTGTACATGACGTGGCAAGTGTGTACGTGACAGTGGTGGTGTGTACATGACAGTGGGTGGTGTGCACATGACATTGGGTGGTGTGGACATGACAGTGGGTGGTGTGTACATGACAGTGGGTGGTGTGTGCTACGAGTGGGTGGTGTGTACGTGACAGTGGCGGTGTGTACATGACAGTGGGTGGTGTGTACATGACAGTGGGTGGTGTGTACATGACAGTGGGTGTGAACATGACAGTGGGTGGTGTGTGTACATGACAGTGGGTGGTGTGTACATGACGTGGGTGGTGTGTGTACGTGATAGTGGTGATGTGTACGTGACAGTGGTGGTGTGTACGACAGTGGTGGTGTGTACGTGACAGTGGTGGTGTGTACGACAGTGGTGGTGTGTACATGACAGTGGTGGTATGTACGTGACAGTGGTGGTGTGTACGTGACAGTGGTGGTGTGTACGTGACAGTGGTGGTGTGTACGTGACGGTGGTGG
>JAGDYQ010000038.1:2158483-2171741 GCA_021962125.1 Bulinus truncatus | reverse complement strand
TCTCTCTCTCTCTCTTTCTCTCTATCTCAATCCCATCTCTCTCTCTCTCTTTATTTTGTCGGGAGACTTCATTCATTAATCTCTCTCTCTCTCTCTCTCTCTCTCTCTTTCTCTCTCTCTCTATCCATCTCTCTCTCTCTCCTCAATAAGTCGGGAGACTTCATTGATGAATCTCTCTCCCTCTCTCCCCCCTCTCTCTCTCTCTCTCTCTGTCATTCACTCTATCTCTCTTGGTCTTTCTCTCTGTCCATTGAACAGCGGTCTAAATTCATGGTCCCTCAACCGAGATTGGTACCCCATACCCCCAAGGGGCATGAGAAAGGTCATGAAGGGGTACGCATCGTGAGTATACTGACTTTAATATATTTGGACTTTCCACTCACTCCAAGAAAATGGTTTATGTTCATCCATGATCCATCAGTGTAAATACTTTCGAAAACTCAATTGGTAACATCACCAGTCAATTTTTTATTACCCACAACAAGTGAAATGTATAAATTCCCTGCTGCGAATCTTTCAAACATTTACTGTGGACAATTTGGAGACATCTTCCCTTATCAAGTGGGACGGATGGCTTATCAGTGGGTGTAAGATATCGGACTGTCAAACTGAGAGTCCTGGTTCGATCATCGGTGAGAATCATGTAATTTTTTCCAGGTGAACAGTTTTAAAGTCGTCCAACAAGTCTATAACGGAAGCAATGGGCATCTGACATTGAAGTTGGGAAATAAAGGCGGCTGGGCGTACTAACCACACAATCCTCTTATATGCCGAGGTTATAAGTTGTAGATGAATCTTAGCATTCAACTTGCCTTGATAGTCTTTAGGCTAAAGGAACTTTTACTTTTTTATCTAGACATTTTTTTCGACATGCGCTGGTCACACTTAACCATCATGGTAAATGGCAAGTACTCAATTTTTTAAATGAGTGACAGACGCTCAACATTCTTAAGCAAAGACAGACGTCTTCATAACATTCTGAAACAGTGACAGACGCCTTCATAATATTCTGAAACAGTGACAGACGTCTTCATAACATTCTGAAACAGGTGACAGTATCGTGCTCCTATAATATTCTGAAACAGTGACAGACGTCTTCATAACATTCTGAAACAGTGACAGACGTCTTCATAACATTCTGAAACAGTGACAGACGTCTGGGGGGTTCATAACATTCTGAAACAGTGACAGACGTCTTCATAACATTCTGAAACAGTGACAGACGTCTTCATAATATTCTGAAACAGTGACAGACGTCTTCATAATATTCTGAAACAGGTACAGACGTCTTCATAACATTCTTGAAACAGCATTGGCAGACGTTTTCATAACATTCTGAAACAGTGACAGACGTCTTCGCTAACATTTTGAAAAAAAAAAAAAAAAAAAAAAAAAAAAAAAAAAAAAAAAAAAAAAAAAAAAAAAAAAAAAAAAAAAAAAAAAAAAAAAAAAAAAAAAAAAAAAAAAAAAAAAAAAAAAAAAAAAAAAAAAAAAAAAAAAAAAAAAAAAAAAAAAAAAAAAAAAAAAAAAAAAACAGTGACAGACGTCTTCATAACATTCTGAAACAGTGACAGACGTCTTCATAACATTCTGAAACAGTGACAGAAAAAAAAAAAAAAAAAAAAAAAAAAAAAAAAAAAAAAAAAAAAAAAAAAAAAAAAAAAAAGTCTTCATAACATTCTTAAACAGGACAGACGTCTTCATAATATTCTGATACACTCCAAGTATTGCTTATTTTGACCGAAATGTTTTGTTTTTTATAGTAGTGGAATGATTAACTTCAAAACATTGCTTTGTTGATGAAGTTCCTTACAAAAGACATAGTATAATTGTTATACATCATCTTTATCACTAGTCCAGGGCTCGATTTACTGCCGGGGATGCCGGGGATATCCCCGGTATTTCGACATGTCATCCCCGACTCTGCTTTACCTAATTTATCCCTGACGGGACTGAAGTCATAGTCATTTATTCAAAGATCAAAAGAATTTTTTTTTTCATCCCCGGCACTGGTTTTTTTCTTAAACCTGATCACTGATCACTACTCCATACAAATCAATACTAAATTTTGTCTTCAATGTAACTTTCACCAATCCGATTGGGTTTCGCTTCGTTGATTTTAAAATGCTGGAAAGTATATTTATATAGATTTTTGTAGAATAGGTTTTGTGCAGAAGAATAACTATATATGTATATAACAATGTTGGTTAAATCTAGTTCATAGAGTAACGTTATTGGTGTCACTAAGTTAGACATAAAAGCTACCCTTTAGGTCAACTGTGTGGCCCTAAGGTACATTCTGTGTGGCCCTAAGGTACATTCTGTGTGGAACAGAGCCCATTTGGTGTGACACTATGGTACAGCTAAAGGGTGGCACCGTGCAGCACATTCTGTGTGGCCCTAAGGTACCTTATGTGTGGCACTATGGTACATTCTGTGTGGCACTATGGTACATTCTGTGTGGCACTATCGTACATAAAAAAAAAAAAAAAAAAAAAAAAAAAAAAAAAAAAAAAAAAAAAAAAAAAAAAAAAAAAACCCCCCCCCCCCCCCCCTTATGTGTGGCACTATGGTACATTCTGTGATGCAGTGTGCGGCTACCAACGAACCATTTTTTTTTCTATTTGATAGATAATTTTGTTTCTAAATGTTGACCAATTGACCACAGTCCGGCCCTGGGGGGGAAAAAAAAACAACACCCCAACTCCCGCACCTTCCACTCCTGCTATTTGCCACAAAGTTTCGAAAAAAAGCGGAAGTCATAGTTGACCAATGTAACTGATCAATAACACTTTATTTCTACATTTTCTAATTTATTCAAATGTATCCTCACCCAACAGTCATACGGTGTACTAAACCAACAGTCAAAGTGATTGTACTAAACCAACAGTCATAGATAGTACTAAACCCTATTGTTTTCGATTGTTGTTGTTTATTGTGCCCTTATTGTTCTAATTTTTATCAATATATTGATCGATGACGATCAAAGTAACAGACGATTGGAAATTATAAGCTAAATAATCCAAGGCACAACGCCCTGAATTAAATTGTTTATTTTATTAACTAACAGATATGAATCCACAAGTTGAACTTTGATGATGTCATACTGCTTACCTGGTAAGTAGACATAACTCCTCGTATGTTGTTTCAATTGACTTTTTCAGTCCATCTTGTTAACACTTACACCTGTCACACTGAGACGGCCCTGTAAACTATGAAATGATAGAGAGATAGATAGATAGATAGATAGGACAGTAACATAGATAGATAGATAGATATATAGAGATAGATAGATAGATAGATAGATAGATAGATAGATAGATAGATAGATAGATAGATAGATAGATAGATAGATAGATAGATAGATAGATAGTTATATCTACAGTGGGAACAAACAGATAGATAGATTAATTTATTGTCTGGCACCAAAAAAAATTATGCACAAATAACGAAACGAAAATATTCAGATTGGAACAATGTATTTATTTTCTCATCTCCCAACCTCTCACTTTCTCCCTGTTCCTCACACACCCCCCTCACCACCCAACCTCTCACTTTCCTGCTCCTCACACACCCCTCACCACCCAACCTCACTGTGTGGAGTTGTTACGTACATTCAATCAGTGGAAGGTCCAGTCATCGACATAAACATCAAATCTCCTTGCTAACTCGTGTTTCACTTACTGTTCAAATGTTACGTGCTTGGGCTGGCAAAGTGGTACTCACACAGACGCACATGACCGGGCAGGGACTCACCCTGAATGTCAATACGGCGCTATATTACCGCTGCGGTGTGCGCTGGTGCAGCCAGAGATGGCGGGGTGAGTAGGGGACGACAGGGTGGGAGTTTGGTGGGAAGTATGGATTTATAGATCTTTGTGTCAGCATCAGGCAGTCAGTCATCGGTCAGTAGTGACAGATATGTCAAAGTGCCCCAATGATGTACTGCTGCTTTCAAGGGTGTTGATGACTGTCAGATGTGCAACGCCAGTAGGAACCGTGGTCAAAGGTCAGCCTACTGGTTATACCAGGTGTGGGCTACCTTTTTGAACCGCCAGATTTCAACATCCTGGCTGGCCACATCAAACCGCCTAGTGGGTCAGATCATACCTTGACGGGACAGATCAAACTGCCTGGTTGGTCTGAGCCATCCAAGGTACTTACTGTTATATAGTAAGGTTGGATCGTAAAGCAACGTTTAGGTTTTTATTGTCATCACAGAGATTAATCTACTTATTGTGATACTGATTTTGATACTGCTTCATTTGCAATATCTGATAATGAGCTGCAAACATGTTATTACAAATATCACGTAGGGAACAGACAAGAAAATCGCACAGACACATTGTTTTATTATCTGGCTTCAAAAATAATAACGTCTTGCCAATATAACGTTAAAAAACAACTTAAGTAAATATTCTTTAATTAAGGTCAGTAGAGTCATGAGAGAAGATTGGTCAAGAGCACGAGACTGATGCAACACATAGCTCCGATAATGACCAATGAACAAAGCCAGAATTAAATATCACCAGCCTTCAAAGCTCATATTGTTTTGATAAATTCCACAGTCGAGGCTAGATGTGAAACTGTCGTTAATGGAGAACTGGACACGCGGTAGTTAAACGGACTCAATCAAAAGAAAAAATACTGCCATATAATTTATACCATAAATCAATATTCTCGATCTCAGAGATAGTATATATATATATATATATATATATATATATATATATATATATATATATATATATATATATATATATGTAAAATGAATGTCATTCATAGACATGTGACGTAGATACAGCCAATAGAATGGACGTTTTCCTGGTGGGTCTTGTTCGCATGTTTCTTTAATTATTGGGTTTTTTTAAATCATATCATAATAAAGTAATTTTAGACGTAATCTGATTGGCTCACGAACATGTCCACAACAATGGCGGCTAAGTAGAGTGGTCGATTTGAATTTGACATTTTCTCTAAGTGAGAAGATTTTTTTTTAACTTATTTTGAAAAGTTTTTTTTTATCATATTTATAAAAGTGTGCATTATTAATTAATTTTTGTATTATTAATTACTTTTTAAGGGTTTTCTCTTTTTTGTTGGTAATGTGGAAATGTCAAAAATTAAACATTTAGTCATTTTATTATCAAAGATTACGCTAACTATATTCAATAAACACAGTACCATTATATAGCATTTTTAGAGCACTTTCGAAAAAAAATGCTCTGTTGTCCCCGTTTTATCTGTCTGTCTGTCTGTCTGTCTGTCCGTCATCACTAGTGATACCTTCAAACCATAGTCCTAGACCCATTATGTATATATCATTTCTTTGTGTCTTTTGGCCTGCCAAGAAATGACTTTTTTCCATTTCACATATGACCTTCGAGTGCCGTAAATGGGGTTTCCGCAGTACTTGTTTTTTATATAAGCTACATTTGTGATATGGAGCGCTCCTATATCTCAGCAACTATAACTCCTAGACCCATGATGCTGTATATATCATTTTTGTAGGCCTTGGCCTGCCATGCAGCACATCAAAAGCCTCATTTCGCGATAACTTGATCGGAACAGGGTTTGAGGGGCTATATTATTATGAAGAGAAGGTCCCTATCTTCTACACCTTTGTGTCGAATAACCATCATTTGGTGCGAAATACTGCAGCACGTAGTTTCACCAAGATTTATTAAGAAACTCATCAAATGAAATAGTAAGCTTGTGTTCTAAGTTTTTCATTTGAAAGTATTCAGAGCTATGCAACAATTGACGAGCTTTCGGAAATGATTAAATGAATTGGCAATTTTCAAATGTTTTCAATTATGAGTCCTTTTCAGTAAGCACAAACCAATTGTAGTTAGATTTAAAGAGTAAATATTTTTTTTCTCAAATATAAAATAAAAAAACGTCTTTTATAATATTTTTTACAGATATATGCATTACACAATTGAATTTATAAACATCAAAATTTCAAATATTTACTGAAAGCTAACAACAAAAAATGATACATAACAAGAAAATGCGCAAACACGTCCCAGGTCCAGAATGGAACAGGCTTAATTGCTTGTTTATAAATATGACTATGACCGGCAACACTCACGCCTCGTCCCTGGGACGTAAGTACATAGACGTAGGTTCATGGTCATAGGTACAACTATAACTCTGGCATCGAATATCAAATCATTAGACATCTTCACAACAAGTAAATCATTAGACATCTTCACAACAAGCAAATCATTAGACATCTTCACAACAAGCAAATCATTAGACATCTTAAAGCGACAATGACTGGCTCAACATCTCAAAATGTCCGTCCTCTGGAGTAGGACATCTTGTCAAATAACATGAAATCTAATTGTGAGCGCTCCCTTCCCTCCCCTAGCGGTGAGTTGTAAACATGCATTACAGTCCTCCAGGGGCGGCAATCGTTATTATCGAAATGGAGTTCAGAGAATTTCTTCAAAAGAAGAAAAAAGAAAGAAAGGGGAATATAATAACAAGCAATTAAGCCTGTTCCATTCTGGACACAGAACGTGTTAGCGCATTTTCATGTTATGTATCAGTACGTATGCTATCTTTCAGTAAATATTTGTAAATTTTGGAAATGTTTATAAATTCAATTGTGTAATGCATATATCTGTAAAAAAAATTTATAAAGACGTTTCTTTAAATTTGAGAAAAAAAATATTTTCTCTTAAATCTAACTACAATTGGTTTGTGGTTACTGAAAAAGGACTCATAATTGAAAACATTTGAAATTGTAGTCATTTAATCGTCCGAAAACTCCGTCAATTGTTGCATAGCTCTGATACTTTCAATGAAACTTAGAACACAAGCTTACTATTTCATTTGATGAGTTTCTTAATAAATCTTGGTGAAACTACGTGCTGCAGTATTTCGCACCAAATGAATGGGTTATTGAACGTACAAGGTGTAGAATGGGGCCATATATATATAATATGTAAGCCCCTTAGGAGCCCTGAAGCCCGGCCCTCAGAGGTCCTATCGCGAAATGAACTTTTGATGTACACATGGCAGGCCAAGACCTACAAAATGATATATACATCATGGGTCTAAGACTTATAGTTGCTGAGATATAGCGCTCCTTTATTTATATAGCTTATATAGTAAAAAACGGTACTAAGGCCCCTTTTACGGCCCTGAGAGGTCAGATCGCGAAATGGAAAAAAGTCATTTCTTGGCAGGCCAAGACCTACAAAATGATATATACATCATGGGTCTAGGACTTATGGTTGTTGAGATCTAGGGTGATGACGGACAGACGGACAGACAGACAGACAAAACGGGGACAATAGATCATTTTTTTTTTCGAAAATTCTCTAAAAACTGGTTAATACATCTTATAAACTAAGAAAAGATAACTCCAGAAAGTTTTTTTTTTAATCTCAAGAATATGGAAATTACTTAGTAGCGCCTGGTTACGGGAGAGAGAAATGAGCGACTGCAGTTCGACTCGGTGCCATAATGACTGTGACGAGCCCTTAATGAAATTAAAACAACATCTTAGCACTAATCACCAGACAGGGCTTGACTGCATTCATTACACGTGACATCTTAATGCCGTATATTAGGCGCTTGTGACATTTTGTACGTCATGCGTAACGGCGACATTCTGTGACGTACAGCTATGGGAATCGAAAGAAAAGATAATTGTCGCTGTAATTTATTTCCCCTTTACCGAAATCAGGCGTCAATTTTATAAGACTCTTGGGTTTTTTTATTATTTATTTTTATAATTTTCTGTTTGCTTAGATAAAGATTAAAGTGACTGCATGTTGCAGATTGTCGAACTTATGAACTTTTTAAAGTTCATGAATGCTAATACAGTTAATATGACAAAGCAACGGTAATTATACCGTCTTGGGCATCAAAATATGACAGATGTTTACGTAAGTCATTTGTAATTAGGACATAATAAATTATCTCAAAATATTTGCTGAAATGTTTTGGTTTGTCGCGTGTATAAAAAAAAGAAAAAAATTAGAGTAGAAGGTCAATTATCAAATTTCTTAATTTTTTGTATCACGTGTTTGTGAATTTGAATTTGATTGGGTAGATGAACAAATTCAATGCAAGCACCTGCATTGATATAGAGATAGGCACATTGGATAGTGATTGATACATTGATATAGTGATTGATACATTGATATAGTGATTGATACATTGATATAGTGATTGATACATTGATATACTGATTGATACATTGATACTGTGATTGATACATTGAAATAGACAATGTTTTGATCGGTGTGTAGACGTCAAACTGCGGAAGAAGAATTTATTTACAAAAAAGTGCATTCCAGATTTTAGATAATTCCAAACGTGTGATACAAATGTGTGATACAAATGTGTGTGGGGGCGTGGGATAAGCAAATGTGTGATACAAATGTGTGATAAAATGTGCTTGTTCCTGAACTTTTTGATCATCTCATGGTAATTGCTACCTCCATTATATAATCTTGGTAGCAGCATCTCATGATCATTGCTACCTCAATTCTATTATCTGGTAGCCGTATCTATAGATCATTGCTATATCAAGTTTTCCATATAACTGGCTTCTTAAACTGAATTCACTTTTGATATTTTTAACTCACATATAGGCTGGTCATCTCACAGTGAGGCAGGTCATAAGTCACTCAAACAGACAAAACAAGAATGAGCCTTGATCATCTAACGTCTGAAATAACATGACCTCAATAAATCAACTTTTGGCCTAACAGATCCGGGTCACTGATGATGACGTCATCATCCCCCCCCGCCCACTGCAGTGAGTTTTCTTACTGTAAAAAAAAAAGAATTGAATAAAAATGAATAGATAGAATACAATAATAAAATTCTGAGAATATCTCTGTCCGCCGATCAAACACCCTCCCTTGCTCTCCCCCCCCCACCCTTCTATCATCTACTCTGGCCTCCATTCGAATCCTGAGCCATCATGGGCCATCATGTAATGAGATTGCTCTGAATGCCTTAAGACTTGGGCTCAATAAGTGGGTCGGCGGGCCCAGAAAATTATTTAATGCAAGCGGCCAGGGCAACGTTAACATTAAGTGTTGGTGGGGGTGGGGTAGGGGGGATAAGAGGTTGATGGGTGGGGTGGGGGTCGCTGATGGGGGGAATGATGGTGGGGTGAGCATGGAAGGGAAAGAGAGAGTACTTCAGAGATGCATTTTAAATGTGAGGCTGGTAGAGGAAGAAAATCTTGGACGGAATATTTCTTTTCGATTTTCTTTTATCTTTCTCTCTCTCTCCCTCTCTCTCTCTGTATTTATATTTATTTTTCTATATTTTTTCTTTTTCTTTATATCTTTTTCGTATCTCATCTAGTAAAAATATTTTCTTCCTTATCCATCTGAATATTTTATGTAATGTCCCTCTTACTATTTTATGTAATGTCCCTCTTACTATTTTATGTAATGTCCCTCTTACTATTTTATGCAATGCCCATTTGAATATTTTATGTAATATTTTATGTAATGTCCCTCTTACTATTTTATGTAATGTCCCTCTTACTATTTTATGTAATGTCCCTCTTACTATTTTATGCAATGCCCATTTGAATATTTTATGTAATATCCCTCTTACTATTTTATGTAATGTCCATCTCAATATTTTATGTAATGTTCATCTCTGTTTCTCTGTTTCATAAAATCTTGTCTTCCATAAGACCACACACACACAAAACACACATACACACACACACCTTGTATGGTATATTTAACGTTTTTGTATTTTAAACAAAATAATTTCTTTCTTATCACTTAGTCTTCTTTCAATGTTGTTAAACTCTGTCTGGCTTCACATTTCACCAATTGTTATTTTCCATTATTTAACGTCTGGCTTCACATTTCACCAATTGTTATTCTCCATTATTTAATGTCTGGCTTCACATTTCAATTAATCGGGGGGAGTGGATTCTTCTTCCTTGAATATTTAACGTCTGACTTCAACATTTTCACCAATTGTTATTCTCCATTATTTAATGTCTGGCTCACATTCCACCAATTGTTTATTCTTCCATTTTTTAACATCTGGCTTTCACATTTCAACCAATTGTTATTCATCCATTATTTAACATCTGGCTTCACATTTCAACCAATTGTTATTCTCCATGTATTTGGAATATCTGGCTTTCACATTTCACTCCCAATTGTTTATTCTTCCATTATTTAATGTCTGGCTATCACATTTCACTAATTGTTATTCTCCATTATTTAAATAAATCTGGCCTTCACATTTCACCAATTGTTATTCTCCATTATTTAACATCACTTATTTAAGGACAGGATCTAACCATTTGTATATCTCGTCATCATGTCCGTCCGTCCGTCTTTCTGTCTGTTTTCGTCCGTCTGGTTCCGTCTGTCTGTCCGTCTGTCTGTCTGTCTCTCTTTACGTCCGTCTGTCCTTTTGTCTGTAAGTTCCCAAGACTGTCATCATTAATACATACTTCTTGTCTGACTGTCTGTCCGTCCCTCTGTCTGTTGGTCTGACTGTCTGTCTAACTTATCTGTCTGTCATTATTGTCCGTCCCTCCCTCTGTCTGTTGGTCTGTTCGTCTGTTTTCGTCCGTCTGTCCGGCTGTCCGTCTGTCTGTCTCTCCTTACGTCCGTCTGTCCGTCCGTCTGAATGTCTGTCCGTCCCTCTGTCTGTCGGTCTGTCTGTCTGGGGGGGGAACAGTCTTTCGCAAGTCTTCAAGACTGTCATCCTTAATACATACTTCTTAATTCATATTTGCTCTCATTAGCTGGAAATCATAAAGATGATGGGCTTTTGTTACCTGAGCTTGAACATAACGTTTTTATGAACATTTTACATTTCAGATATTTTAACAAATGAACATTTTACATGTGAGGGGGGGGGAAAAATAAAATATTTAAACAAACTTTTTAAAACATAAATCAGTAGAATAATGTGATTTTTATCTCTAAGCTTTTAATTAACGAAACTATTCGTGAGTTTGGTTGTAAATCTTGTGATTTCGTACCTGTACTTTTTTCATTCATTGAGAATGCTCCGATTTGGACATAGGTTTAGATTTTACATGACAGTACATAATTTTAGTATATTATAGACTAGCCAGATATTGCTAAACAAACATTTAAACAATATAATCTTATATTAAAATCCAAAGAAAAATTACTTACATCTAACAAATATTTGTATAAATCATAAAATTAAAAATAAAAGCGTGGGGGGGGGGGATAAAAAAATATAATGGAATTAATATATCTTTACATAAACTAATAAATAGAAACAATAAAAAGTCAACATTACTAGGTTAGCTCTCAATCTTATCAGTTCTCAACATCGTAACTCAGGCGCTTGAACCCCCAACTGTTTCATTTTTAGAGGCCAGATGACCCTTCCTTGTGCCGGGCCTGACTTTGGCAATTTAGGACTAACAGATGAAACACGTCGAAAGGATTTCTTTCACGTTAGTTGTTACCTTGTGACTAGTAAAGATGGTCATGAAAAAATTTGTGTTTTTATATAACAACGAGTTAAACTTTTACTTTTTCTATATGACGGACAAATTTATTTCTAAAGAGGGTCTCTCCTTCCCTATGAATCCGCCTTGTTTGTCTGTCAGTGTGATAACTGCACAAAAAAAAAAAAAAAAAAAAAAAAAAAAAAAAAAAAAAAAAAAAAAAAAAAAAAAAAAAAAAAAAAAAAAAAAAAAAAAAAAAAAAAAAAAAAAAAAAAAAAAAAAAAAAAAAAAAAAAAAAAAAAAAAAAAAAAAAAAAAAAAAAAAAAAAAAAAAAAAAAAAAAAAAAAAAAAAAAAAAAAAAAAAAAAAAAAAAAAAATGCTGTACAGCAGCAGCTTCAAATGTGAACGGAGAAAGGATATGACGTCACAGCCTCCTGAAAGCCGAAGTCTCCAGAGAGTCACTGAGAGCCATTTGTATCTCGACTCAGTGTTTTATAAACGTTCAGCTCCAGTGGGCCGGCAAGAATTTCACAATCTCTGACCTGGGTCATACTTTTCTTTTCAAATTCCAATTAGTTTGTTTATTAAAATGTTCTTTTGAGACGTTAAAAGCAGTCAACCCCAACCTCGTACACTATGTACAAGTTTCTCAATGTAATTGTGTATGTGTGTGTGAAAAATTTAATTAGGACCGGGTGTGGAAATACACATGAGCTACACCAGGCTTGCTGACCTAATTTTTACAACAGTTTTGATTTCCCCACTAACCGCCACCATTGAAAATTAAACGTTTTATTGTTTAAGCGAACCACCTAAAAGACAAACTACTACATACGGAATTGTATAAAGACAAACTACTACATACGACACAGAGTATAATGACAAACTACTACATACGGAATTGTATAAAGACAAACTACTACATACGACACAGAGTGGATAGAATGACAAACTACTACATACGTTACAGAGTATAATGACACAAATTACTACATACGTTACAGAGTATAATGACAAACACATTGAATCGTACAAAGACAAACCACGGTATAGTCGTTACAGAGTATAATGACAAACTACTACATACGAATTGCATAAAGACAAACTACTACATACGTTATATATAATGACAAACTACTACATACGGAATTGTATAAAGACAAACTACTACATACGACACATAGTAGCAATGAGTCATTCCTTTTATATCTGGAGTTTTCCTATAACTTTGTACATTGGTACATATCGTAACATAGAGTTAGAATTCAACACACATTTATTCTCTGATCAATTAAAATGAATACATTTATTTGTTGTGATCCACCTGTTTAAAGAGCCCACACTTTTGAGAAACACTGAGTCTAGTTAGTGTTACTGCGATTAAAGCCTACTGTAAGTAATATAACTCACTTACTTAACTACTCAGTACCATTCATAGAGATATCTGAGGATTGTCTTTTATTGTTCCATTAATCAGATCTTTGTATCGACCTCAGAACAATTACATTTTTAATCTTGTTGTTTTTTTACTGCCGAATATTGTCTCAACAGTGGTAAATAAACTGTCACATTGTCTATAGTTTATAGATGCCAACTATCAGATGTCATTTCTTCACATAAGTACACTAATCTGGCTGTTATATTTTTTCATCTGTCCAACGTTGAGGGTGATAACTCTATTAATAGTAATTGATGAAAGCTAACTAAAAAAAAATATCAAGTTTCAAACTTTTTGTGAGATCAAATTTCTTTTAAATTAACTTTCGTTGCTTTCTTAAAACTTCGATTTGTATAACGTGTTATTGATGATGA
>JAGDYQ010000038.1:2114129-2157983 GCA_021962125.1 Bulinus truncatus | reverse complement strand
ATTGTAATGAGTGTATATACCTATTGTAATGAGTGCATATACCTATTGTAATGAGTGCATATACCTATTGTAATGAGTGTATATACCTATTGTAATGAGTGTATATACCTATTGTAATGAGTGTATATACCTATTGTAATGAGTGTATATACCTATTGTAATGAGTGTATATACCTTTTGTAAATCCACTGAAAGGATGATTTGTTTACCTCTAAGATACAAGAATCCCTCAGCTTTCAGCCGGTGATACGCGTATCCCAAGGGTTTCCAAAAGTTTATGCAAGCGTACAACCAAGAGTTTGACCAAGGATCGCCAGTTTACTGCGTGACACATCAAACCACGTGACCAAGTATAGCATTAGAAAGATAAGCTCAGCTATCAGGCAGATTTACCTGCGGACAGACTTTCAAATTCTTTGAGGGACAGTCGCGAAAATAGTTGACAACCGCTGCTATAAAAATATTAATGTGACGGTTTTCGTAGTGCCATTCTTTCATCCTCACCAAAGCTAGGAGTGCAATGACCATGGAGGCACCACGGTAGACAAAGGTAGTATAACCCACCCACAACAGCTCTGTCCCGAGCAGCTGTGTGTTGACAAACGTAGGAAGTTACGCGTGCTGTTGTCTATTTATATATATCTGGAATGTCCTGTAGATCTATTAACTACACACGTCACCATTAAGGATCCGTTGAATACATTGTGGGAACCCCTGTGACAAGAAGAAGGGAGTCAGCGCCCCAGGGGATGAAATAGTTGGGTGTATCCTGGTCATCAAAACTTTTGTTTTGGGCAAGACAAAAAAAAAAGATTCAATTTTTTTTTTCGACCAAAGACAAAACTAAACAAATGTCAATTAAATGTCAAATGTTGACATGACTATAGATTTCACGGAAGTGTGTTCATGCTGAGATGTCAATAATGTCATAGTTGGAGACAATATGACATTAAAGTTCTTTATCATACTAAAAATGCACTTGATTGGATGTCATGGTCTAGTGACATCATTATCACATATCATTGTTACTCGCACTCAAAGATGCCTGACATTCATTCTGCCTGGACCATCAGGACAAATGAAGTAGTCTACTTGTTTCTAGTAGTCATGGCATACTATGGGACTGTGTGGTCAGTCTAATGTACGGCTGCCTTTACTCCCTCTGAACACCCATTTTTAAAACTGGGTCGACTGGAGGGGGTAGGGGGAGTTTGATTACCTGGGTTAAAACCCACCTGTATTTCCTCACCCCGACACTTTCTTTTAGTTATATTCTATTTACTCTGTGAAGTATATCACACTACAATCAATTTAGGTCATACATGTCATTTAATGTCAATGTATTAATACATATGCTAGATTTATTATTGAATTATTTGAACAATAAAATATCCAATTGTCTTTGAGATTATTTACAGTTTTGAAATGTCTGAGAAATTTGTGTTTACATTTTGTCTCAGATCTACAGAACAATTAAATTCGACACAATACAAAGAGTCTCACACACACACTTTACACACAATGAGTGACCCACAAAGAGTAACACAAAATTTATACACAAAAAGTCATACGTAAAGAGTAATTCACAAAGAGTCACACACAAAAGAGTCAAACACAAAGAGTAACCCACAAAGAGTCACACACAATGAGTAACATACACTTTACACTCAAAGAGTCACACACAAAGAGTAACATACACTTTACACTCAAAGAGTAACACACAAAGAATAATTCACAAAGAGTAACCCACAAAGAGTCAGACACAAAGAGTCAAACAAAGAGTTTCTCAGTGAACAATACGGCTACGTGTCTCCTCAATGTTCATTAAACTCCAGAATTCTGGCACAGACAGTCAATAAAAACACCATAGGCCAGGACATGAACTAACAAACTGGATCAAAGAAACGAAACATTTTAAAAAGTGCGCGGCTCATAACTAGGTCAATTAAATGTCACGTGATGAGAACTGGTTGAAAATGAACTGTTTTAATGCCCATCTTAAAATGAAACAACCCAGTACAAGATTAAAAACCCAAACCTCTATAAAACAGTAAGACTTCAATTTCCCAACTGCACATTATCTCTCTATGTACTTTTATGTATTGTATTTTTACACGATCGTATGGGATCGGTTTGTTACGAGTGTACCCAGACGGCTGGGTCAAAGTGACATTATTTCTTCAGGTCTGATTTTATACCAGGAAGTCTTAACTTAATTACATGCAGAGAATTTTTTTGTTACTGTCTGCAAATTTTAGTTAAAACAAAGTCATAATTTTATTCATTTATGTCGCCATTTTTTTCCTTTAAATTTATTTACATGGTCCATTGAATGGTTTTATACGTCTGGTTAATGATAATCTTTGGTGTGGATGATGTCTTTATAGATATGAAATTTTATAGAACATTACAACATAAGATAATTAAAGCTGATGTGATCGTTGTTCGTTATTATATTGGACTCTCTGAAATTAAAGTTTGTGTGTATCAAAGTGTATGTGTGTAAGTGCTTATGTACACATGAATTTACGCATATTTGTTTACAGTATATGTGAATAGGTATGTTACATACGTGTGTCTTGTATATATGTGTTGGTGTACATAAGTGTGTCTTTGTTTATATGTGTGTGTACATAAGTGTGTCTTTGTGTATATGTGTGTGTGTACATAAGTGTGTCTTTGTATATATGTGTGTGTACATAAGTGTGTCTTTGTGTATATGTGTGTGTACATAAGTGTATCTTTGTGTATATGTAAGTGTACCTAAGTGTGTCTTTGTGTATATGTGTGTGTACATAAGTGTGTCTTTGTGTATATGTGTGTGTACATAAGTGTGTCTTTGTGTATATGTGTGTGTACATAAGTGTGTCTTTGTGTATATGTGTGTGTACATAAGTGTGTCTTTGTGTATATGTGAGTGTACATAAGTGTGTCTTTGTGTATATGTGTGTGTACATAAGTGTGTCTTTGTGTATATGTGTGTGTACATAAGTGTATCTTTGTGTATATGTAAGTGTACCTAAGTGTGTCTTTGTGTATATGTGTGTGTGTGTACATAAGTGTGTCTTTGTGTATATGTGTTTACATAAGTGTATCTTTGTGTATATGTGTGTGTACATAAGTGTGTCTTTGTGTATATGTGAGTGTACATAAGTGTATCTTTGTGTATATGTAAGTGTACCTAAGTGTGTCTTTGTGTATATGTGTGTGTACATAAGTGTGTCTTTGTGTATATGTGTGTGTACATAAGTGTGTCTTTGTGTATATGTAAGTGTACCTAAGTGTGTCTTTGTGTATATGTGTGTGTGTACATAAGTGTGTCTTTGTGTATATGTGTTTACATAAGTGTGTCTTTGTGTATATGTGTGTGTACATAAGTGTGTCTTTGTGTATATGTGAGTGTACATAAGTGTATCTTTGTGTATATGTAAGTGTACCTAAGTGTGTCTTTGTGTATATGTGTGTGTACATAAGTGTGTCTTTGTGTATATGTGTGTGTACATAAGTGTGTCTTTGTGTATATGTGTGTGTACATAAGTGTGTCTTTGTGTATATGTAAGTGTACCTAAGTGTGTCTTTGTGTATGTGTGTGTGTACATAAGTGTGTCTTTGTGTATATGTGTGTGTGTACATAAGTGTGTCTTTGTGTATATGTGTGTGTACCTAAGTGTGTCTTTGTATATATGTGTGTGTACATATGTATGTTTTTGTGTATTTGTGTACATATGTGTGTTAACGTGTATATGTGTGTACATATGAGTGTATATATTATCTTTTTGTGTGTATATATGTACTGTGAGTGTAGATGTATGTGTACATAAGTACTGTGAGTGTAGATGTATGTGTACATAAGTACTGTGAGTGTAGATGTATGTGTACATAAGTACTGTGAGTGTAGATGTATGTGTACATAAGTACTGTGAGTGTAGATGTATGTGTACATAAGTACTGTGAGTGTAGATGTATGTGTACATAAGTACTGTGAGTGTACATGTCGGAAACCGAGATTAAACTAGTCAACAGTTTTTCCCACAGACCCCAACATCAGTGAAGACCTGACCAACTTTTTAACGACCAGCTGTACGGTCCTGGCCGCATCTAGACATTACTCTAATCCCTGTCATTCCCTGGGATGGGGAGATAACGACCCCCAAAGATTCCGTTCCGCTCCATTAAACCACCCACAAGCTGCAGCAACTTCTTTTCATACTGTGGAGATAATTGTCATTAAATGAGTCACAATCCACCAAACGACTCAACAGTTTTCACCACAGGGGCACTTCCTGACTGGCGGGATGACTTTGAAAATGTGGAAATTTGATGATTTAATTTGGTTTGAACATTTTCAACCATTCAATGTTTCAATCTTTTATAGTGTTATGATAATAGTGTTGTGATTATAGTGTTGTGATTATAGTGTTGTGATTATAGTGTTGTGATTATAGTGTTGTGATTATAGTGTTGTGATTTGGTCGTAAATAATCGGGTGATAACTCGACCTGGTCTTACATATTGAATGTCTTACGAAATGTATGACTCACGTACTTGATGAACGGTATTATATTAAATAGTGCTACATCATGGAATGTGCTACATCATGGGATATGCTACTTCATGGAGTGTGCTACATCATGGAATGTGCTACATCATGGGGTGTGCTACATCATGGGGTGTCCTACATCATGGGGTGTGCTACATCATGGGGTGTGCTACATCATGGAGTGTGCTACATCATGGGGTGTGCTACATCATGAGGTTTGCTACATCATGGGGTGTGCTAAATCATGGGGTGTGCTACATCATGGGGTGTGCTACATCATGAGGTTTGCTACATCATGGAGTGTGCTACATCATGGGGTGTGCTAATCATGGGGTGTGCTACATCATGGGGTGTGCTACATCATGAGGTTTGCTACATCATGGAGTGTGCTACATCATGGGATGTGCTACATCATGGGATGTGCTACATCATGGGGTGTGCTACATCATGGGGTGTGCTACATCATGGGATGTGCTACATCATGGGGTGTGCTACATCATGGGGTGTGCTACATCATGGGATGTGCTACATCATGGGATATGCTACATCATGGAGTGTGCTACATCATGGGATGTGCTACATCATTGGATATGCTACATCATGGAGTGTGCTACATCATGGGGTGTGCTACATCATGGGGTGTGCTACATCATGGAGTGTGCTACATCATGACGTATGCTACATCATGACGTGTGCTACATCATGGGGTGTGCTACATCATGGGGTGTGCTACACTATGGGGTTAGGGGTTTGCTACACCATGTAATATTCTACATCATTGTGTGTGCTTTTCAGGGTAGGCGACATTATCGGGTGGGCTACATTATGAGGGAACACTAAAACAATTGACATGTGGGTATAGTTTATGTGGTTGCCATGGCTACAAAGACTCCTATGAGGCCACATGTGTAGAAAACATTCATGTGAGGCTACATAAAATAAGGTATCACTGATTTTCGAAACTTAACCCACACCACGCCAATATCGCACATAAACAAACAGCCACACATACCCTCTAGTTGTTGTCATGGCTACCGATACACTCCTATAAACTAGTGACGCATAATTCATGTCTACCCTGGTCACACCCTCGCCCTCTTATCTCTTCTTCCCCGCCCAGTGTCCACCCACCATGCACTCATCCCTTAATACGAACATTTCAATCCTTCCCCATCCCCTCCCATTACTTCCGAATTTCAGATCACCAGGAATTATGACGTCATCTTTTTTTTGTGAAGGTTTATCTGACGTAGGCTACATATTCATAGTATATTGACAATATTAAATTTACTCATTAAATTTACACTCATTTGTACCCAAAAAGCACATATGAACGTTATAGTGTAGGAAACCATCTATCTATCTATCTATCTATCTATCTATCTATCTATCTATCTATCTATCTATCTATCTATCTATCTATCTATCTATCTATCTATCTGTCTGTCTGTCTGTCTGTCTGCTGTCTATCTGTCTGTCTGTCTGTCTGTCTGTCTGTCTGTCTGTCTATCTATCTATCTATCTATCTATCTATCTATCTATCTATCTATCTATCTATCTATCTATCTATCTATCTATCTATCTATCTATCTATCTATCTATCTATCTATCTATATTACAGTGGCCCATATTGTCACCTGTGCCAGGTGCCCAACAAACATAATTTGTTGGTGTCTATCACGTGATGATGGACTATATTTGACACAATAATTGCTTATATCCAATGGCTGACTAAATTCTAGGCAGGAATGTAACAGTTTGGGTTCATTATTGTCGTCCACCCTGGCCTAGAAGAGGCTCTGTCTTTTCTATTAGGGCAGCCTTATACAAATGATAGCTCAATCCTTCAACTACCTGCAGTCCTGCACCCTCTATCAGGCTGCTGAATGAATGTCTGATGTTGAAGTGCACTCAATAACCTGGTGACAATAGGGATAGTTTACATATTAGTTGACCGAGATGAAGATAACATTGAACGGTTGTTTACTGTGTATGAACCAGGTGAAGTACAACATGATACATTTCAGTCTCAATCCATGTTATCTCTGATTGAACATGTGTAGCGTGTAGTCAAACTAAATATAGATGAAACATACAGTCACGATCTCATTGAATCAAACAGCAGTATTGAGACAACTAACTAGCATGGTGATTGGCAGACATAGGGTGCAATCAGCGGTGTACCAGATACAGCGGTTGAAACAGAGGTGTCCCTCCCCGAGATACAACTTCCGAACTTCGGACCAAAAGAACAAAAACTAAAACCGTCAAAACACACAACCTATGATCGTCGGAACACACAAACTAAGACCGTTAAAACACACAAAGTAAGACCGTCAAAACACACAGACTAAGACCGTTAAAACACACAAACTAAGACGTCAAAACACACAATTATTCCACAGTAAGAATCAAGTTGTGACATCATTCCACAAACTAAGAGTGAAGTTGTTTCAAAATGTTAACAAAACCCCGAACAAGTTGTAAAGTTGATCATTTCAACATCGATTCAGTGTCCGAGTCATGTGTTTAGGTCAAAATAGACGTCGTTATGTTTAGAACTTTGTCGCTCACTGACTTACATAAATCTGTTAACTTTACATGTTATTCCGGTGTAATTGAACAGATTACATTTGTGTTGTGTTATCAACATGAGTCGTATTAGTGTCAATGTAAAATTTATTTGACACTTTGATATGTATCTCGAGACATACTTTGTCTAACAATGTCAGTATTATCTATCACATGTCAGTGTTATCTGCTACAATGTCAGTGTCATATGTCACAATGTCAGTGTTATATGTCACAATGTCAGTGTTATTTGTCACAATCTCAGTGTTTTCTGAGTCAATATCCATCTCTAAGTCATGTTTGAGTCAATGTCCATCTCTAAGTCATGTTTATTAACCACATTAGCCTTATTTAGTCTTAATAATAAATTAATTTTTGTCTAATCGTCAGCCACTATTGTTACTTTAAAAGACAAAAGGTGTTTCAATATTTGTCATTTCTGTTTAACCAATCGAATGTCATGTAAATGACATCAAGATGTGATCGAATGTCATTATGTACAAATGAGTCCATAATAAAAAAAAAAAGGAAACAGGGAAACCAAACAATCTATTGATTCTCATTCTAATTTGAAATTAATTTTGTAACTCTCGCATCTAGCCCTCACGTAAAGCGCATTATACAAAGCGTTGCCATGACAACCTGTATGGGTAGATTCATTCTCATTAAGGCAGATTCCACCGTACTCAGCCCGTCCCCGCCCAGTTCCGCCCTTTCCCTGTCCACGGGTTTAAGCACAGCGAGACCGGTGGGGGGAGGGAGAGAGTGGGTCGGGCTATTATTTACTGGAGTTTTTTTTATCTCCCGATGAATGCGATGAGGTTCTTAACAAAGAATTAAGTTGGATAATAATATTTGTGTACCCTGGGGCAATACTGAGTGGAGCGGACTATGGGGGGGGGGGCTATGAATATAAGCTGGGGTTGGGGGGAGGTTGATAAAAAATTCTAGAAATTAAAATAACATCTATTTTTTTTAAACGTAAGATAGAATTTCTTTAGTCTGAATGGGGGTGGGTGGGTGTGGAGGGGGTGGGGGAGAATATTGTTGGGGAGGGGGTGGGTCCTTTAGTATGTGGCTAATTAGATGAACACAATTGTAAGGTTTTTGAGAACCTCTCCAGAGACGGCCTTTTATCATGTGGAATATACGGTGACGAGTATTGGCCATTGATTTCTTGTTTAGTCTGGCTGAGTATGAAGCTAGAACATGGCAGAACATATGACAGTCGAACATGACAGTAGAACATGGCAGAACATATGGCAGTAGAACATGACAGTAGATATGATAGTAGAACATGGCAGAACATATGACAGTCGAACATGACAGTAGAACATGGCTGAACATATGGCAGTAGAACATGACAGTAGATATGACAGTAGAACATGGCAGAACATAAGGCAACAGAACATGACAGTAGATATGACATCAGAACATGGCAGAACATATGGCAGTATATATGACTTTAGAGCATGACAGAAGATAGCTGTACACATGAAGTTAAAATATGGCAGTACATATGACAGTGTAACATAAGGTACATGTACCATACCAGCATTACTCTTTAGGCTACTGGCACTGTGTGTGATGGCCATGGTATTCGTTGTCCCATATAAAGTGACCGTGAAGTCTGGACTAAATACCACTTAGTAGTCAGTGGATTTGACGGACCATTGGTCATTGTCTAAATATTGTTTCTATGTAGGGACAGACTACTGCTGTATTAATCATAAGTGTCTCACAGAAGGATGACCATTGGTCACACCACATTTTTGTTGCTGTTTTTTAAGAAACGATACCAGAAGTTCTCTACACACCTAAATAACTTCATCAAACACACTTGCGGTACTTGATAAAGAATAGATAGTAAACAATTGACCATGGTCTGTGTGCTCATTAATGGTAGACAGGATCTATGTTTGTCCATAATTAGTGATATATTCCTATTTACACAAGATATTACTTTATACTGTGACTAATGGACCGTAAACCAGTCCATTTACGTTTTATTCTGATGTATTATAAATCACATTTTGTTTAACAAAAAGTTTTGTAATAGTTTTTAAAATGTAGACCCTATCTCCTTACTACGCAACATATTGCAATGATTGCTATGGTCACTCACGATAAAACAAATGTTGTACATATTATTTATTAGCGGTGTACCCGGCGTTGCACGGGAAGTGTACCATGCAACTTAAAAAATGTGTAATACTTCTGTTGGACTACATCTATCTATCTATCTATCTATCTATCTATCTATCTATCTATCTATCTATCTATCTATCTATCTATCTATCTATCTATCTATCTATCTATCTATCTATCTATCTATCTATCTATCTATCTATCTATCTATCTATCTATCTATCTATCTATCTATCTATCTATCTATCTATCTATCTATCTATCTATCTATCTATCTATCTATCTATCTATCTATCTATCTATCTATCTATCTATCTATCTATCTATCTATCTATCTATCTATCTATCTATCTATCTATCTATCTATCTATCTATCTATCTATCTATCTATCTATCTATCTATCTATCTATCTATCTATCTATCTATCTATCTATCTATCTATCTATCTATCTATCTATCTATCTATCTATCTATCTATCTATCTATCTATCTATCTATCTATCTATCTATCTATCTATCTATCTATCTATCTATCTATCTATCTATCTATCTAACTATCGGTCTGTCTGTCTATGGAATGATTTGTCTGTATGTATACAGGCCTGTTTGTATGTGCAGCTATCTACTTCCATATCGATCTGTCAACAGACTTGCCAGCTTTTTTCCCTAAACTAACAACAGTCTGTACATTATGTCTTCAGTCTCTATCTAACATTATAGAATGGAAACATAACATCAGTTCAGGAATGTGAATGGCGTGGCATTGAGCTAACAGCACAATATGCCGGGTTACATAGCCAATGGTCATCATTTATAGAATGTTATCGTTACTTAGTTTGATACATTGTCAAACCATCACTAGAAATATTTTCTAAACTACTTCCCAGAAAACTAAACAACCAGTGACCCGACCCCCTCCCCCCAAATACTGAAAGGTCACTGTGCCAGCATCAAGTGCCAGTCTTCAGATCCAACCAGTGTGCAGGCATCGATTGAGGCATTCAGTCTACCGTGACGATGATGTGGGAAGGAGTGTGTGTGTGGGGGGGGGAGGTAGTCAGCACTCAGAGAAATGAAGAAACAGTATTGAGTCGTTGGTTGTAATTAGCTCACTGCTAGTGATTGATTTCTGGAGTACTCATCTATACATGCAGCACAACCTACTGTATACCAGTGTGTTTGTGTGTTGACAGTGTGTTTGTGTGTTGACAGTGTGCTTGTGTGTTGACAGTGTGTTTGTGTGTTGACAGTGTGTCTGTGTGTTGACAGTGTGTTTGTGTTGATAGTGTGTTTGTGTGTTGACAGTGTGTTTGTGTGTTTGACAGTGTGTTTGTGTTGACAGTGTGTTTGTGTGTTGACAGTGTGTTTGTTTTGATAGTGTGTTTGCGTGTTGACAGTGTGTTTGTGTGTTGACAGTGTGTCTGTGTGTTGACAGTGTGTTTGTGTTGACAGTGTGTTTGTGTGTTGACAGTGTGTTTGTGTGTTGACAGTGTGTTTGTGTTGACAGTGTGTTTGTGTGTTGACAGTGTGTTTGTTTTGATAGTGTGTTTGTGTGTTGACAGTGTGTTTGTGTGTTGACAGTGTGTTTGTGTTGACAGTGTATTTGTGTGTTGACAGTGTGTTTGTGTGTTGACAGTGTGTTTATGTTGACAGTGTGTTTATGTTGACAGTGTGTTTGTGTTGATAGTGTGTTTGTGTGTTGACAGTGTGTTTGTGTGTTTGACAGTGTGTTTGTGTTGACAGTGTGTTTGTGTGTTGACAGTGTGTTTGTTTTGATAGTGTGTTTGCGTGTTGACAGTGTGTTTGTGTGTTGACAGTGTGTCTGTGTGTTGACAGTGTGTTTGTGTTGACAGTGTGTTTGTGTGTTGACAGTGTGTTTGTGTGTTGACAGTGTGTTTGTGTTGACAGTGTGTTTGTGTGTTGACAGTGTGTTTGTTTTGATAGTGTGTTTGTGTGTTGACAGTGTGTTTGTGTGTTGACAGTGTGTTTGTGTTGACAGTGTATTTGTGTGTTGACAGTGTGTTTGTGTGTTGACAGTGTGTTTATGTTGACAGTGTGTTTGTGTTGACAGTGTGTTTGTGTTGACAGTGTGTTTATGTTTTGACAGTGTGTTTGTGTGTGGACAGTGTGTTTGTGTGTTGATAGTGTGTTTGTGTGTTGAC
This sequence comes from Bulinus truncatus, assembly GCA_021962125.1. Lineage (NCBI taxonomy): Eukaryota > Metazoa > Mollusca > Gastropoda > Planorbidae > Bulinus > Bulinus truncatus. Next base: position 2,146,561 of record JAGDYQ010000038.1, on the reverse strand, counting down.
AGTGTGTTTGTGTGTTGACAGTGTGTTTGTGTGTTGAGAGTGTGTATGTGTGTTGACAGTGTGTTTATGTTGACAGTGTGTTTATGTTGACAGTATGTTTATGTTGACAGTGTGTTTGTGTTGAGTGTTTGCAGTTTTTTTTAAGGCTTTGAAGATTAAGTCACAGATACTTTTATCAGAGACTAACAACGTGAGAACCCTGTACCAGTGTCAGAGACTAAAAACATGAGAACCGTGTACCAGTGTCAGAGACTAAAAACGTGAAAACCCTGTACCAGTGTCAGAGACTAAAAACGTGAGAACCGTGTACCAGTGTCAGAGACTAAAAACGTGAGAACCCTGTACCAGTGTTATGACATCAGGAGTCAGACCTGTTGCAGGGGGAGATAAATCTGAAACATGACACCATCGTTAACACTGAAGACATTGTTCCACTAGATCTGTATATTACAGTGGTTGTTAGACTATTGACTCACGCAGTCAGTTTAGGTCATTTATATGCTGGAGTATCAAGACTATCTGTGGGTTATCGCTATGCAATATCGTGTATATTATATACCATTAATGTTTACCACTCAACTAGTCTTGCTGTTTATCTGTGAAATGCTAGAGGGGAGAGGGTGCGGTAATCTAGTCCCTCACATTAAGTAGGTCACCTCCATCTTGTCAGATCATATTGGTTTTTAAAACACTCCATCCATGGGCCACTGGTCCGGCCCTTCTGTTTAATTCAAAAGCCCCATGTGACCCACAGTTTCTGTAAGTCTCGACAGATGTTTCTACTTTGTGTATGTCTAATAAAAACGCAGGTTTTCGTGGATTTCATGTTAAGATTGACTGTCATATATAATATCATGCACACAATCAGAGTAAAGATATTTTATTATCAAAGTACTAACAATTTATAACAAAGGTTACATAAGTTCTAGCATTATAATCATACATTAAAATAACATACAGGATAGTACACACAACCGGCAGTCATAGTAGACATGTATTATTGATGTCTGCTGGTAGTATAATACCAGATCTTAGTCTGGTTAAATACTTCATCCAGACATGCATGCCATGACATATGACATATTATGTCGTGACATCGTGACATTACATATTGATCTACGTAAATGATTTTTACGGGGTAATCGCTGTCATTAAGGTCATTAACATGTCAAATGTCAGATGACACACAACAACTCAGTGGTGAAGGATACAGATGTGTATTGAATAGAATGTATGATGTAACACTTGGTTACTAAATATAGCAGCAGATTGTAGTAGTAAAAATATAGATATCGACCAGTGGAATCACGAGCAGGGATTATTTCGAAGAAAGTATGAGATTCTCTCAACTCACGTCTGCTGTGTTATACATCATAGGTGGCATAGATGGGTGATTTGGTAGTTAGGTGAGACAGAGAGTTGATTTGGTAGTTAGGTGAGACAGAGAGGTGAATTGGTAGTTAGGTGAGACAGAGAGGTGATTTGGTAGTTAGGTGAGACAGAGAGGTGATTTGGTAGTTAGGTGAGACAGAGAGGTGATTTGGTAGTTAGGTGAGACAGAGAGGTGATTTGGTAGTTAGGTGAGACAGAGAGGTGATTTGGTAGTTAGGTGAGACAGAGAGGTGATTTGATAGTTAGGTGAGACTGAGAGGTGATTTGGTAGTTAGGTGAGACAGAGAGGTGATTTGGTAGTTAGGTGAGACAGAGATATGATTTGGTAGTTAGGTGAGACAGAGAGGTGATTTGATAGTTAGGTGAGACAGAGAGGTGATTTGGTAGTTAGGTGAGACAGAGAGGTGATTTGGTGGTTAGGTGAGACAGAGAGGTGATTTGGTGGTTAGGTGAGACAGAGAGGTGATTTGGTAGTTAGGTGAGACAGAGAGGTGATTTGGTAGTTAGGTGAGACAGAGAGGTGATTTGGTGGTTAGGTGAAACAGAGAGGTGATTTGGTAGTTAGGTGAGACAGAGAGGTGATTTGGTAGTTAGGTGAGACAGAGAGGTGATTTGGTAGTTAGGTGAGGGGGAGGTGATTTGGTGGTTAGGTGAAATCGGTTGGTGATTTGGTGGCTATGTAAGACAGGGTTAATTTTTTCAAACCCAGTCCATACGTCATCCGTGGTGCCGTGGTAATTGAACTATTGGCCAGTCATGTAATGTACAAAGGCACAATAAAATTGTCACAATGAAATTGTCACAATAAATGATTCAAAAGATAAGCATCTTATTCGTTTAAAGATTCTAAGAATGTAAAATATGTAACTCTTCGAAATAAATATACAGAACTTCTTCCCACAACAAGTTTAAATCATTTTCAAATTGTATTTTAACCACAGGAGATAAAGATATAGGTACACTGACAGTGACGTAGGCCTACTGACACTGACACAAGCTTTAAATCCACGGTTCTCAACCTGTTATACTTACCTTAAGGAGTTTGGGTACAGCTATGTAAGGGTACTAGGGGTATGGGTACAGCTATGTAAGGGTACTAGGGGTATGGGTACAGCAATGTATGGGTACTAGGGGTATGGGTACAGCTATGTAATGGTACTAGGGGTATGGGTACAGCTATATAAGGGTACTAGGGGTATGGGTACAGCTATGTAAGGGTAAGAGGGGTATGGGTACAGCTATGTAAGGGTACTAGGGGTATGTGTACAGCTATGTAAGGGTACTAGGGGTATGGGTACAGCTATGTAAGGGTACTAGGGGTATGGGTACAGCAATGTATGGGTACTAGGGGTATGGGTACAGCTATGTAATGGTACTAGGGGTATGGGTACAGCTATATAAGGGTACTAGGGGTATGGGTACAGCTATGTAAGGGTAAGAGGGGTATGGGTACAGCTATGTAAGGGTACTAGGGGTATGTGTACAGCTATGTAAGGGTACTAGGGGTATGGGTACAGCTATGTAAGGGTACTAGGGGTATGGGTACAGCTATGTAAGTGTACTAGGGGTATGGGTACAGCTATGTATGTGTACTAGTGGTATGGGTACAGCTATGTAAGGGTACTAAGCGACAAATGATTTTCGTTTAAAACAACCGAGAGTTTGAAGAGTGTCACCGGTGTAGTACGTGACTCATCCATGCACCACGTGCCCACGTATCACATTAGAAAGGTGAGCAACATTCAACTAAGTACATCTATACACGTGTCATGAGCAACATTCAACTAAGTACATCTATACACGTGTCATGAGCAACATTCAACTAAGTACATCTATACACGTGTCATGAGCAACATTCAACTAAGTACATCTATACACGTGTCATGAGCAACATTCAACTAAGTACATCTATACACGTGTCATGAGCAACATTCAACTAAGTACATCTATACACGTGTCATGAGCAACATTCAACTAAGTACATCTATACACGTGTCATGAGCAACATTCAACTAAGTACAACTATACACGTGTCATGGGTACCTGCGGACACACTTTGGGGTACAATCACAAACAAAGTTTAGGAACCGCCGAATTAAAATATGTCAATTCCTGATCAGTCCGGAGTTTAGTGACAAGAATAGGTGAGGACTACCTTCCACAACTAACACTTGTGATTGCAATGTGACTAAATGATTTATTATATCCTACTTTTGGATGTCTTGTACTTTTAGAAGCGTGACCTTATTGTCAAAGTTATTTAGTTTATATGATCACTGGTTATCGTTCACTTGTTTTACTGGTAATAAATACTGTCGTTGGTGACCAATATTTCTATTTACCTATTCCTATACAACTACCAACATTTCTATAAACTACCTATTCCTATACAACTACCAACAACATTTCTATGTAGCTATTCCTATACAACTACCAACATGTCTATAAACTACCTATTCCTATACAACTACCAACATGTCTATAAACTACCTATTCCTATACAACTACCAACATGTCTATAAACTACCTATTCCTATACAACTACCAACATTTCTATAAACTACCTATTCCTACACAACTACAAATATTTCTATAAACTACCTATTGTGATTATATCCCCGAGTCTAAAAGAAAAAAAAACCCAGATTTTGTGGAATGCTGGATATGATGTATTATTGAGTCCAATGACTCGGTTGTGAAATCATACAAAATGTTATCGGGCCATAGGGGCAGATGAAGTGTTGATTTAATCTATAGCCACGTAATATTGATGGATTTTTAGGTTAGTACAACGCTAGTTGTATTTATTTACTCAACAAAGTACAAAACTAAAGTACCCAACTAAAGTACCTCATTAAAGTACCAAAGTAAAGTACCCAACTAAAGTACCAAACTAAAGTACCCAAGTAAAGTACCCTACTAAAGTATCAAACTAAAGTATCCAAGTAAAATACCCAAGTAAAGTACCGAAGTAAAGTTCCCAACTATAGTACCCAATTAAAGTGCCCAAGTAAAGTACCCAACTATAGTACACAATTAAAGTGCCCTAGTAAAGTACCGAAGTAAAGTACCAAACTAATGTATCAAACTAAAGTACCCAATTAAAATACCCAAGTAAAGTACCCAACTAGAGTATCCAAGTAAAGTACCAAAGTAAAGTACCCAACTAGAGTATCCAAGTAAAGTACCGAAGTAAAGTATCCAACAAAATTACCGAAGTAAAGTACTCAAGCAAAGTACCCAACTAAAGTACCAAATTAAATTACCAAACTAAATTACCCAAATAAAGTACCCAAGCAAAGTACCCAACTAAAGGACCAAAGTAAAGTACCCAACTCTTGCACCCAATTAAAGTACCCAAGTAAAGTACCGAAGTAAAGTACCCAACTAAAGTACCCATGTAAAGTACCCAAGAAAAGTAGCCATTTACAGCTGGCTGGACTTAAAAACATTTTTTTCATCGAGGACCGAACCCAAGACTTTCAGGTCGTCAGTCAGCCGCTCTATATCATGTGACTCTTTGTCTCCACTGTAAGTCGTAAAATCGGTAAACCCCATCTTTTTGCTTATTGAGATAAACAAAAAAAGTTCATATATTTCTAAAAGTTCAGATATTCCTAACAGTTCAGATATTCCTAAAAGTTCAGATATTCCTAAAAGTACAGATATTTCTAATTTTCAAAACCCCACTTAAATTAAAACAAATCGTCCACGTTATTAATAAATAATTTACCTAATAATGACCAACTAAATTGTATTTTGTCTTGTCATATTTCAATTTGAACACAAGGCAGGACTCTCAAGTCACACATTTTAACAAATGTTTACAAAAATACAACTAACCCATTTATAACATTACAAGTTAATTTGAGATATTTAAACAAAAATATTTTACACGTTTTTAATCTATGGTAGAAACTTTCTTCAAATGTGACATCGGGTGTGTTTTCATCTTACATGGTTGTGTGTCTAATAAACTACAGGCTACACCAAGAGGCGGATTTAAACCTACACCCAGAGGCGAATTTAGGTTTACACCCAGAGGTGAATTTAGATCAGTTAAGAGCTCGTAAGTCAACCGTTATATCCCTTGTAAGGCCCTCGTCACTTGGAAACAGCAAACAGCCAGAGTGATTCTATCCCATAATATCTTTAATTGTGTTAAATTTTACTCTTTGAAAAATGTTCTTATGACCAAATTTGCTGATGAACTTGATGAGCACACATCGATGAACACATAATGATGAACACATAATGATGAACACATAATGATGAACACACAATGATAAACACACAATGATGAACACACAATGATGAACACACAATGATGAACACACAATAATGAACACATAATGATGAACACATAATGATGAACACACAATGATAAACACATAATGATGAACACACAATGATGAACACATAATGATGAACACACAATGATGAACACATTATACATCATTCTAAACGATAGGAACATACATTTTATATGAATAAACAGAAGAAGCCAGCAACAATAACAAACACAATGTGCTCTGTGTCAATAATTTACTGTAAAAAACAACTAACTCCTGGCTGCTATGTAACCAAATACTTTCATCGCCGACATTTTGCTGGAACAACAAATAATATTTCATAGCACAAAAAATGAACAAAGGGAAACAACTCGTTATCCTTGTTTACATTTCTTTGATTTAAAACAATTTTGGAGGTAATTAAATATACCTGAATATTTAAAAAAAAAAATTTCAAATGTAATTCTTGTCATTTTATGTAAACATTCTTGTTTTTGATTGGAGTCATTCTTTTAAATCTTATGATCTATATCTCAAAAACATGGCGATGTACCCAGAAAAGAAGTGACATACTTTTAGACTATTTAAACAAATTCCAATATTTTCCTTAATGTACGACAGTTTTATTATATTAAGTTTGGTTGAAACATATGAGATACTAATAAAGTTTGTATCTGACACAAATGACAATGACATAGAATTGTTTTCTAAGACGGCTCATTGCACTACTACTAATCTCTGTCTCAATCCACAATCAATATGTCCGCCTGTACTATGTAATGTATGCCTGTGTTATCACACTATGATGCATGGCTCATGTCCAACATATAACTGTCCTTTAAGTGACCACTCTGACGACCGCTGCCAGACTACATGAAAAACGTCTCAGACCTGTCTTAAACTTTAGTAAAGTGACCATACGATTCTTGTCTATCACTGTTTCAACTAGCCAATGAAGGTAATATTCACAGTTAAACCAAGGACCTGGAGGTATAATTACATTTCTAAAGACAAAAAAATCAACGATTTTAAAGTCTGGCTACATTCTAAAGACAAACACACGAGTAAAGTTTGAATCTGAAAATGTCACCTAAACCAAAATTGTTAAGTGACGACACAAGGTTAGTAGCAGACGACTGTATAGAATCTTAGCACTAGGTAGTGACGTCGATAACCACGTGACTAAATGGTATCGATCTGAGTAAATAGAAACATTTTTAGTGAGCAAACAATTGGTTCAAAACAGTACAGGTAAATGTTTGTACAGGTAAAGTGAGTTTATCTCCCCTTGTAGTGGTTGTATTTAATGTGTGTTGTTGACACATTCTGAGTATAACAACTATGTATTGATGTATTTTATGTAGCTGTGAGTACATCATTTGTGTATTAATGCATTTGAGAGTATATATACTGTAAATTGATGTATTTATGAGTATATCAACTGTGTCATTGTGTATTGTATGTATTTATGAGTATATCAACTGTGTCATTGTGTATTGTATGTATTTATGAGTATATCAACTGTGTCATTGTGTATTGTATGTATTTATGAGTATATCAACTGTGTCATTGTGTATTGTATGTATTTATGAGTATATCAACTGTGTCATTGTGTATTGTATGTATTTATGAGTATATCAACTGTGTCATTGATATATTTTTGTATTTATGAATATATTAACTATGTAATAATGTATTTATGAATATATTAACTATGTAATAATGTATTTATGAATATATTAACTATGTAATAATGTATTTATGAATATATTAACTATGTAATAATGTATTTATGAATATATTAACTATGTAATAATGTATTTATGAATTTATTAACTATGTAATAATGTATTTATGAATATATTAACTATGTAATAATGTATTTATGAATTTATTAACTATGTAATAATGTATTTATGAATATATTAACTATGTAATAATGTATTTATGAATATATTAACAATGTAATAATGTATTTATGAATATATTAACTATTTAATAATGTATTTATGAATATATTAACTATGTAATAATGTATTTATGAATATATTAACTATGTAATAATGTACTTTATGTAGGATCAGTAACTGATCTAGATGCGTTGTGACCCGGTGTGACGGCTCCGGCTCCGGCATGGCTCCGGCTCCCTATTAAGATAGTATCACACGAGACAAAAATTTTTGTAATTGCGCCACGCAAACATGCCGCTAATAAAAAGTTATGCAAATTTTGCCGCGTTCACCCCCAAAGTCAGGAACTTGAAAAATATACGCATGTCGGTTTTACTAAAAACAAACCATTTCAGTGCATCCAGAATCATATTATTATTTTCGACCGAGGTTTCACTAGTCGCCATTTTCATAAGTAATAAAAAGTTATTTCAATGATCAAATTAGCAAATATTAAAATGATACATTATTTAAAATATTTTAAAGACTTCAGTATTTATATTTATTATTTATAAATTCGAAGTGACTGTTCGGACCCGGGTACCAATAAACTCCGATTTTTATTCGGACCCCGTCCCAATAAAGTCTGATTGTTATTCGGACCCGTGGCAAATATGCACTTAGCCTAACTATACATAAACTTTATTATTGTTTTGTTTTTTTATAATTGTTTGAATTGTATGATTTAATCGTTACTCAGTGTCTAGGGTTCCACTAAGCGGACTCTGTATTATTATTATTCGGGTTCCGTCTAATAAAGTTTAAATATAGCTACGGCTTAGTGCATATTTGCAACGGGTCCGAATAACAATCGGATTTTAGTGGGACCCGGGTCCGAATAGCCACAGCCTTATAAATGTATCTACTCTATTTCAGATATTCTGTTTATAATACATTTTTTAAATACAGAAAGCGACCATTTTGTTTTTAGTCAATTACAAATTTGAGGTCAAATAATAATACGAAATGACGCGCTCTATTTGTCGTCGTAGTAAAAATTTATTTAAAATGACTGATACAATTATTCTATGAAATAAAACTGTTTTAACTTTATATATAACAAAATAACATACCATTAAAAAAATTTCGGAGGGTAAACAAGATTTAAAACGAACACAAAACGATTCCCCATTAAAGATTTCTTGTGGTGATGTGCGTGCACGCTTTCATTTAAATGCTGTTACTGTTGTGGCGTTCGAAAAAATGACAACATTTCAAATTGTAGGAGGCTAACAATCAAACAAATTTGCAATTTTAAAGCTAAAAAAAAAAAAAAAAATTCTGCTGTAAAAAAAAAAACATTTGGGAGCCGTGGAGCCGCCAGATTTTTTTAGGCTCCGGCTCCAGCAAAAAGTAGCAGCTCCCGGCTCCTCGGCTCCGGCTCCGCAAGCCTGGACTACTAACATAGTTCTCAACAAACAAATACATGTAACACGAAATAAAAGCTACATGCAGACAGAACAGAACTGACTATCTGGATATTTGTTTTTTTAGTGACCTAGATCATTCTGGAGAAATCAAGATATAATATGTAATCGAATACTTTTATTTTATTTTTTTTATATTATATTTTGATTATGTTTTCATATAATTAGTGTACAAGTGTACATGTACTATTTAACATAATTAGTGTACATGTACTATTTAACAAAAATTACCAGAACCGTAGTGTTAGCCCATTTTAGGGTGCCATGATAGAGCTTTCTTATTTTGGCGCCCTACTCAATAACTGAATAAGGCGGAAAAGTTTAACTTCCCTTTTTTGACGATTTTTTATATATTGACCCCCCCCCCGGTGAGGCCACATTCATTGTACTTATCTTTGTGATGTAACTGTATGGAACTTAGAGCCAAACAAAATATGAACGTATGGTTCTTGTTGATGTAATTCTGAAGTACACACACTCAATTACACAACATAATACATGTACACACTCAGTCACACAACATACATACATGTACACACTCAGTCACACACATACGTACATTACACACTCAGTCACACACATACGTACATTACACACTCAGTCACACACTTACGTACATTACACACTCAGTCACACACATACGTACATTACACACTCAGTCACACACATACGTACATTACACACTCAGTCACACACATACGTACATTACACACTCAGTCACACACATACGTACATTACACACTCAGTCACACACATACGTACTTTACACACTCAGTCACACACATACATACAAGTACACACTCAGTCACACACATACGTACATTACACACTCAGTCACACACATACATACAAGTACACACTCAGTCACACACATACGTACATTACACACTCAGTCACACACATACGTACATTACACACTCAGTCACACACATACATACATGTACACACTCAGTCACACACATACGTACATTACACACTCAGTCACACACATACATACAAGTACACACTCAGTCACACACATACGTACATTACACACTCAGTCACACACATACATACAAGTACACACTCAGTCACACACATACATACAAGTACACACTCAGTCACACACATACATACAAGTACACACTCAGTCACACATATACGTACATTACACACACTCAGTCACAGCACATACATACAAGTACACACTCAGTCACACACATATGTACATTACACACTCAGTCACACATATACAAAGTACACTCAATCTTGCCTTGCATACAAGTACACACTCAGTCACACACATACATACAAGTACACTCAGCCACACATACATACAAGTACACACTCATCACACACATACATACACACTCAGTCACACACATACATACAAGTACACACTCAGTCACACACATACGTACATTACATACACTCAGTCACACACGTAATGTACATTGCACACTCAATTCACACACACACATACGTACATTACCCACACTCAGTCACACATACGTACATTACACACTCAGTCACACACATACGTACATTACACACTCAGTCACACACATACGTACATTACACACTCAGTCACACACATACGTGACATTACACACTCAGTCACACACACATACGTACGGCACACACTAGTCAGTCACACATACATACATGCTACACACTCAGTCACACACACGGGACATGCATTACTAACACTCAGTCACACATACATACAAGTACACACTCAGTCACACACATACGTACATTACACACTCTAGTCACACATGCATACAAGTACACACCAGTCAGTCGACACATACGTACATTGGCACACTCAGTCACACACATACGTACACATTCCACCTCGACAGTCACATACATACCATGTACACACTCAGTCACACATACGCCGTACATTACACACTCAGTCACACACATATATACAAGTACACACTCAGTCACACACATACGTACAGTACACACTCAGTCACACACATACATACAGGTACACACTCAGTCATCACACATACATACAAGTACACACTCAGTTACACACATACGTACATGTACATTACCTCCAGTCACACACATACATACAAGTACACACTCAGTCACACACATACATACAAGTACACACTCAGTCACACACATACATACAAGTACACTCAGTCACACACATACATACAAGTACACACTCAGTCACACACATACATACAAGTACACACACTCAGTCACACACATATATACAGGTACACACTCAGTCACACACATACATACAAGTACACACTCAGTCACACACATACGTACATTACACACTCAGTCACACACATACATACAAGTACACACTCAGTCACACACATACATACAAGTACACACTCAGTCACACACATACATACAAGTACACACTCAGTCACACACATACATACAAGTACACACTCAGTCACACACATACATACAAGTACACACTCAGTCACACACATACATACAAGTACACACTCAGTCACACACATACGTACATTACACACTCAGTCACACACATACATACAAGTACACACTCAGTCACACACATACATACAAGTACACACTCAGTCACACACATGTGATGCTACAACACACTCAGCTACACACATACATACAAGTACAGCCACTCAGTCACACACATACATACAAGTACACACTCAGTCACACACATACATACAAGTACACACTCAGTCACACACATACATACAAGTACACACTCAGTCACACACATATCCCCCTACATACAGACAGCCATCCAACCCACCCACCCCCACATATACTGACCACAGACCAGGCACATATACTGACCACAGACCAGGCTACATATGAACATTGAAAACAATGAAATGTGTTTCATATTCTACATGGTAATAGCGGGCAAATGGGAAATACTAAATTGATATGACGTGAGCAATAATGTCTGTGAAAATGATATTTTAATACGCTGGTCATTGTCAGATGGTGTGTTAGCTATTTTAAGACACAACCAACATTCTGTGCAATTCTCCTGTATATTGTATAAATGTAGACCGTACCTTGACAGACATCACACTCCGATATCGGCAGACAGTTTGACTGACACGAGGTCAAGAAGGACTATATAAAAATTGGTATTTAAAAAGTCACTCTGATTACAGATGTCAAGCTATTATGTCATTTAATTTACAAAGACCAAAGTTATAATACATTCAGTCTGTAATGGCTTTATGGCTAGCACTGTGTCGATTATAAGAACAAAAATATAGTTCAAAATAACAAATAACAATTCTTTATGTTATAACTATATATATATATATATATATATATATATATATATATATATATATGTATGTATATGAATATAATTTGTAATTGACTTGAATTTTTTTTTTTATATTCTGGTATTGTCCAATGGAGGTTTATTCCGTGGATATTTTGTTCTGGGGGTGGAGGAGGGAATCTTACATTCGGTAATACGTGCTTCACTAGGCGAGTACATGTAAACTGCCTGATATGTACAGAAGAGAAAAAAAAAAGAAAGGTGGAAAGAGAGAGTGAATGAGAAAGAAATAGATAAAAATGCCGAGCGAGAAATAAAAATGTTTAGATTTGAGAGATGAGAGAGAGAGAGAGAGAGAGAGAGAGAAAGAAAGAGAGAGGGGGGGGGGGAGAGAGAGAGAGAGAGAGAGAGCGAGAGAGATAAAGAGAGCATAATTATGATAAAAATAGAAGGTGTCAGAGAGAGATGGAGATAACGCTGTAGAGAGAGGTATAGAGAGATAGAGCGAGAGAACTTTGTAAGAAAAAAAATACGTTGTTTTTCTATTCTCTTTAAAGTTACACGTCAATGAATGGTTCTGAGGACATCTCCAGATATAGTAAACAATGTACCAAGGTTTCTGTGACCAACGGTAGCTCACTCTTCAATTCTTTATTTCACTGTTACGCGGGATTACGTTTAGAGGACATTTCTCATGAAGTGGTCTTACCTCTGTCAGTGTGTCAACTGCTACAGCAGAGAAAGTGGGAATCGCCAGTCTGTGGCAACACTGTATATCACATCACTTGGAAGTTTCCGCTCTTTGTTTCAATAATCTTTTATTATTTATAGATGAAACAAAATTCTGAGTTGGTAAGTTTTAATTGTTAAGTATTCAGATGGGTAAAACTAAATAACACAACAATAAATATTTAAAAAAAAAACAGTAGCATGCAACATGGAGGCGTTAGCTGTATATTTACACAGTGAGTTGCTAAAGGTATAGGAAATATATGAAGTGGAACGATACTGAGTATACAGTTCTGAATGACATGTCACGTGATCATTGTTTCAATGGCTGACTTTATCTACAGTGATACTTTGGCTCTCTACTATCTGCCATGTCCTGTAGAGATGAGATGTTTCTCTCTTGATCTTAAAACTGACCAATGATAGTTTGTGTAAGGACCTGACTACAGAATAGCTTGGTAGAGTTGTTACTTGGTGGAGTTGTTACTTGGTGGAGTTGTTACTTGGTGGAGTTGTAGCTAGGTGGAGTTGTAGCTTGGTGGAGTTGTAGCTTGGTGGAGTTGTAGCTTGGTGGAATTGCTGCTTGTTGGAGTTGTAATTACCCAAGGCTTGGTGTAGTTGTAGCTTGTTGGGTTGCACTGGCTCAAGGCTTGTGGTGTAGTTGTAACTTGAATTGAGCTTATAATTACAAGGCTTGGTGAAGTTGTAGCTTGTTGTACTTGTAATTACCCAAGGCTTTATGGAGTTGTAGCTTGGTGGACTTGTAATTACCCAAGGCTCGGTGGAGCTGTAGCTTGGTGGACTTGTAATTACCCAAGGCTTGGTGTAATTGTAGCTTGTTGAAGTTGTAATTACCCAAGGCTTGGTGGAGTTGTAGCTTGTTGGACTTGTAATTACCCAAGGCTTGGTGTAGTTGTAGCTTGTTGGACTTGTAATTACCCAAGGCTTGGTGTAGTTGTAGCTTGTTGGACTTGTAATCACCCAAGGCAATTGGTGTAGTTGTAGCTTGTTGAGTTGTAATTACCCAAGGCTTAGTGTAGTTGTAGCTTGTTGGGGTTGTAAATTACCAAGGCTTGGTGTAGTTGTAGCTTGTTGAGTTGTAATTGGCTTGGAAGGCTTGGTGGAGTTGTAGCTTGTTGGACTTGTATTACCCACAAGGCTTTGGTGTAGTTGTAGCTTGTTGGAGTTGTAATACCCATGCTTGGTGAAGTTGTAGCTTGTTGGAGTTGTAATTACCTGAGCTTGGTGTAGTTGTAGCTTGTTGGAGTTGTAATTACCCAGGGCTTGTGTAGTTGTAGCTTGTTGGAGTTGTAATTACCCAAGGCTTGGTGGAGTTGTAGCTTGTTGGACTTGTAATTACCCAAGGCTTGGTGTAGTTGTAGCTTGTTGGACTTGTAATTACCCAAGGCTTGGTGTAGTTGTAGCTTGTTGTACTTGTAATTACCCAAGGCTTGGTGTATGTTTGGATCCTTTTGACTACCGTTTTTGTGTCCCGCGAGTTGCCTCCGTGACCTCTATGACCTCTATGACCTATGTACTCGTGTTGCCTCCTCGACTGGCTAGAATAGGAACTTAAAAAGGGCCTGCAGAAACGGTTCAAAAAGTACTTTCGAATCAAAACTTCTCCAATTCACACAAATCTCATCATTGGGTAGACGCTGCCAGAGAAGTCACGTGATAGTTTTTAAGCTACTCAAGTGAAGTAGTTCATATTGCTGCAGTTTAAAGTTCATTTCGTCTTTAACACAGACGTAAACATATTAATTAACTGGGACACGTGGAGTCTACATGTATGGCTTGAAATTATTACACTGACAATTTATTACACTGACAATTTATTACATACAGGAAACATCAGCAACAAACAGCTGTAATTACATAAGGAAGTAAATTGTCTCTGTCCTAAAGGTCAGCGCTGAATGTCCTCTGTTGGAGCAGGAGAAAATAAACTATGGAGATATCAATTAGGTGAAAGTGACGAGAGGATGAACAAATATCTCAGAGATTGAACCAATTGGTTGCCATGGAGATATTTTTGTCACAGTTGTAAAGATTGACATTTACATGAAGTGTAGATTGTCAAGGCACGTGTAATAATACTAACGGATATGTCACGTGATTTAAACCGTTATGTAATCTAATATAAAACTGTCTGAGATGTGTGATACATTGATATATTAAAAAGAAGACAAAACATTTCATTCCAATGACACCTGTAGTTGCAGTGGTCATGATGGTCAACACGAAGAACAAAGATATGGCGTGACTGAGATTTAAACCCTAACCTGTACTACCCTGGTCTGAATGCCTCACTGCCACTTAATGGTCATGGTGTTGAGTCCATTGTGATATAAAGTTTATCATAACGAAGATTCATTTCAGTAAACATTGTGTTTTAATGGCCCCACTTCTCCTGTGTTGACACCAGACAGTAATGAGGTTATAATAGCACCAGTAAAAGCACCAGTAATAGCATCAGTAATACAAACAGTAATAGCACCAGTAATAGAAACAGTAATAGAAACAGTAACAGCACCAGAGAGAGAGCACCAGTAATAACACCAGTAATAGCACCAGTAATAGCACTAGTAATAGCACCAATAATAAAAACAGTAACAGCATCAGTAATAGCACCAGTAATAGCACCAGTAATAGAAACAGTAATAGCACTAGTAATAGAAACAGTAATAGCACCAGTAATAGCACCAGTTATAGCACTAGTAATAGAAACAGTAATAGCACCAGTAATAGCACCAGTAATAGAAACAGTAATAGCACCAGTAATAGCACCAGTAAGTGACAAATCTTTGCGCAAGATTCTGGCATGGGTGAAGAACAATTAAGCATCACAGAAAAGTCAAATTTTTTTTTTATCCACACATCTCTCCACCTTTGCTGGACAGACCTTTAAATTATTGACCAATCACAAATGAATACATGAGACACCATGTATTGACCAATCACAAATGAATACATGAGACACCAGACATACAGACATAAGCGGAATTTCGGGTACGGCTTTGGGGGGGGGGCAAGTTTGTCGAATTGTTTGGTCCAGCATTGGGCTGTTTTTTTGGCGGTTTTATTTTTTCCTTTTTAATGTATTATATGACGTCATTACAAAAAAGAAGAAAAAACCGCTAATAATTTAAATTGTAAGTAAAGCAAATTTTGACATTTCAATTTTATCAATATGTCAGGTTTACGGCGGATTTTTAAAAGAGTTACGAGGGGTGGGGGGAGGACAGTTGCCAACAAGTAAATCCCACATTACACTTGACGTTACTGAATCCCACATTACACTTGACGTTACTGAATCCCACATTACACTTGACGTTACTGAATCCCACATTACACTTGACGTTACTGAATCCCACATTACACTTGACGTTACTGAATCCCACATTACACTTGACGTTACTGAATCCCACATTACACTTGACGTTACTGAATCCCACATTACACTTGACGTTACTGAATCCCACATTACACTTGACGTTACTGAATCCCACATTACACTTGACGTTACTGAATCCCACATTACACTTGACGTTACTGAATCCCACATTACACTTGACGTTACTGAATCCCACATTACACTTGACGTTACTGAATCCCACATTACACTTGACGTTACTGAATCCCACATTACACTTGACGTTACTGAATCCCACATTACACTTGACGTTACTGAATCACATTACACTTGACGTTACTGAATCCCACATTACACTTGACGTTACTGAATCCCACATTACACTTGACGTTACTGAATCCCACATTACACTTGACGTTACTGAATCCCACATTACACTTGACGTTACTGAATCCCACATTACACTTGACGTTACTGAATCCCACATTACACTTGACGTTACTGAATCCCACATTACACTTGACGTTACTGAATCCCACATTACACTTGACGTTACTGAATCCCACATTACACTTGACGTTACTGAATCCCACATTACACTTGACGTTACTGAATCCCACATTACACTTGCCGTTACTGAATCCCACATTACACTTGACGTTACTGAATCCCACATTACACTTGACGTTACTGAATCCCACATTACACTTGCTGTTATTGAATCCCACATTACACTTGACGTTACTGAATCCCACATTACACTTGACGTTACTGAATCCCACATTACACTTGCCGTTATTGAATCCCACATTACACTTGACGTGATTGAATCCCACATTACACTTGACGTCACTGAATCACACATTACACCTGAGATTGCTCTAATTTAATACAAATCCACAAGTCCCACATTTCCCAGACTATGTCGATATAATGGCATGACATTTATCTAATACAAACAAGATAACTTTGTTTGAGAACATTGTGTGTGACCAAGGAAAATTAGAGATAAATTAGAGATCAAACTAGTCATTAATAAGTTTGGTTCACAAGAACAATATTAATTATTCTGCTTTGTCTCTGGGAGCCTTTCCAGTTAGACGACATTGAGATGACATGAAGCTTATCAGTCTGTATTACGAGCAGACACAACAGCAACACAACAGTAACACAACAGTAACACAACAGTGGCTATCAGAATTTTTTTCTGTTTTTTTGTTGTTGCTTTGGATGGACAATAGTAGCAAGTGTAGGTGCTAGGTAGCTAATGTAGCTTATGTAGTCAATGAACCAATGGTTCTCATCATCACACTGCGAGTCACCAAACTGAAGGTATCAATTTCACCTGTGACACTATTTTTATGTATTAATTATTATAAATGAATTGAAAAAAGTCTCTTTGAGTAATTTATAAATTTGTAGGAACATAACATCCAGTTTTCAATTTCAATATTGTTTCTTATATCTTTTCTAATGTAATGTGAGGGTAATGTTTGTCACATGTCAACATCATCTGATGTAATGTGAGGGTAATGTTTGTCACGTGTCAACATCATCTGATGTAATGTGAGGGTAATGTTTGTCACATGTCAACATCATCTGATGTAATGTGAGGGTAATGTTTGTCGTAGCATATCAACATCATCGATAGTAATGTGAGAGGTAATGTTGTCACGTGTCAACATCATCTGATGTAATGTGGAGGTAATGTTTGTCACATGTCAACATCATCTGATGTAATGTAGAGGTAATGTTTGTTCACGTGTCAACATCATCTGATATAATTCTTGAGGGTAATGTTTGTCACATTCAACATATGCGACATACATGCACATCTCCACATGTCAAAATGTCATTATATCTTCTATTCAACATTATATTTTTTTTTCAATTTCATAAGTAGGATGTTTCCCCCCCCATTAATTTGTCGGAGAATTTTGTTTAGTTAATATTTTGAGTTAGGGACAATAAATATTTATTTTAATAAGTCAACTATATCTTAAATTAAAAGAAATAATCTTTCTAACAACTGGTAAGAACTCATTAACATTTTTACTACTGCGATGTTAGAAATTTTAAACTCTGATTCCATAAGGTGAATGCAGGAGATTAGAGAATTCAATAATAAAATAAAATGAGAATTCTATGAGAGGGAGATGTAGATTATGAATTTCTATAATGGAATAAAATAATTAATCTGAAGAAACTAATTATCTATTTATGTAATAAATATGATTTCAATTGATATAAAGTATTCCAGGTTTTTTTTCGTCGAGATATATACAATCAACTGGAGATGGCGAAAGTCATTGATTTATATTTTCTCATGGATTTGAAAGAAGTTTCACAAAATAAAATCATATACACACGCACCTTCTCTGGACTTCTAAACACTACAATCAAACGTTTCATTCTGTTAATTGTATCTCTGGTTACACATTACAATTCTATTTATGATTGACCTTCATTGTCCTCGTATATATATCTCGATACTTGGTTCCTAAACGTGATACACATCATTTGTTTTTGTTTTGTATGTAAGCCAAGACATCTGAAAAGCGGGTGTGTAGAATGCGCGATGTGGCCACAGAGGGCGAATGTCCTAAAGGGGGTGATAGTGTAGAATGCACCTGGGAATGGGAGGGAGTCTTATCAACGAATGTCTTTTTTGTCTCTTTACCTGAATCTATGCTGTTTCATCTTCTTTAAAAGAAAACGTTTTTTTATCGGACGTTTTTATCTAGGCTCAAAAGACGATCATCTTTAGGAGTGAGATGTTGCTAATGGCAACATTCTGTGTCCCCATTAACGATGGAATCACTTAACCAATGCCTGCATCGATCAGCCGCTACAAGTGATTAAATTCCTAAAGTAACTGGTTATCTCGTGGTGTGCCCACTGCAGTTCTGGTATCTGGTATTGCCACTGCACTCTGGTCATGTCCTGATGTGGCCACTTCATTCCTCGGGAATCATTCCTCTTGTATGTCACTGCTGATCACTCGTAATCTCGTGGTGCACAGCCATTGTAGTCTTTGCTTTGTTTATCATCACGGGGTTCCTCTAAAGGTTATGTTGTTATACAGAATATGTGTTTCATTGGTGAAATGTTAAATTACAATTAATGTTTTGTAAAACAAAAAAGCAACTGATATTATCTTCAAGAAATTATTGTTGTGATATCTCTAATTATCATATACTTTCATTTATCATGTGTATATCTTCAATCAACTATGGAGATAACTCGAGTATGCATACATAACTAATATTATAAAGTAATTCTCTAATTATTAATAATTATCTTTAATTATTATATTCTTTGCATGTCACACTTTAGTATCTAACTAACTGAAATTTCTAATCAATGATGTGTGTGTGTGTGTGTGTGTGTGTGTGTGTGTGTCGCCAGTAGACGTTATTCATACATTGCTTAGATTATCATTTAAAATTAAATTGTTTTATGGTTAACTGTGAAATATCAAGTTCAAGTTTCTTGATTGAAACAACAGAGGCCAGACAATGAAGACAGAAAATGTTTTCGTCATCAAAAATCAAAATGTTGTTATTAAAGATGGACAATAAAAACTGTTGAATTAAACATGAGATGGAAACAAAATGACCGTTATATAATAGAAGAAAATAAATTTGAAATATTGATTCAGACGTTAACAATTGGATTATTGGAGGAAACTCAGCCACAAATGATAATAAAAACAATTAATTTAAATTAAAAAAAAAATTATCAGTTAAAAAAAAATTAAAAATGAAAACCAGCAAGTTAAAATATAACTTAATATTAAAGTAGCATAATACATTTTATTTTTTACTTGTTAGGTTATTTCAATAATTTTTTTTTTGTAATTTTGTATTTATTGTTTCATTAATTTGTTCATTAATTCTTGTTATACTGACCCATGTGTTCAGATGGACAGTATGTTTTACTACAGCAAATGACTGGAAGTGGCTGTCTAGGGCCTCATGTACTTCCATTCACAGTTTATTACAAGTTATCACACCGAAACTAATATAACACATTATATTGTTTAATATAGATAAAAGTCCCTGAGAAAGATAGAGAGAGTGAGTAACTGAGAGAGAAGAATAAGTGAGTGAGAGAGAATGAAAGTGTGTGTGAGCAAATGACAGTGAGAGAAACCGTGAGAGAAAAACAGCGAGAGAGAGTGAAAGAGAAACAGTGAGAGAAGAAGATAGATAGATAGATAGATAGATAGAGAGAGAGAGAGAGAGAGAGAGAGAGAGAGAGAGAGAGAGAGAGAGAGAGAGAGAGAGAGAGAGCTTCTTAAAAACATCCGACAAGGAACCACCAAGAATAGATATGAACTGAGATTTTCGTGGTTCTGTTCTCACTGACAGACTCAATCATTGGCTGGTGTTGAGCTGTGATCGTGTGTCTGGATATGTGACATTGGTTTATTTGCTGTTTGTGTTGGCAGATTATGTGCAGGAACAAGTCCTTCCAGTTACTTAAACTGTCATAACAAAACTGCTCACCGTGACCCGCAGCTGTGACCTGTGTAGGGGACAAAGATCTCTTGAGGTCACAGATGGTGAACTGACTGGGGATTATTGGGAGATAGGGTTGGGGGGGGGGGAGGGATCGTAGCAATGAGCGGACAATAGGACTGATGATTGAAGAAATGGAGGCGGAACTGAGGGCTGATATGTCTGAAGGCTGAGGTAGTTATTTAAAGTTTGATGGCTGATCGATGCAAGATATTTATAACACATTGATGATACAACAATTACTGATATGACACATTGATGATACAACAATTACTGATATGACACATTGATGATACAACAATTTCTGATATGACACATTGATGATACAACAATTTCTGATATGACACATTGATGATACAACAATTTCTGATATGACACATTGATGATACAACAATTACTGAACAGGTTTATAAATGTATCGACAGTGTGACATGTCTCATGAAATGATCAATGACTTCAGTGTGTACACATAATTGACAATCATAGTTCCCTAAAATGTCAGGCAATTTTTATTTCCGACATAGACAATTTATTAACGTCTAGTTTGTTTTTTTTTTTTTTAAATTTATTTCTTAATTGTGATCACACCACCACTGTCACGTACACACCACCACTGTCACGTACACACCACCACTGTCACGTACACACCACCACTGTCATGTACACACCACCACCGTCATGTACACACCACCACCGTCACGTACACACCACCACCGTCACGTACACACCACCACCGTCACGTACACACCACCACCGTCATGTACACACCACCACCGTCATGTACACACCACCACTGTCACGTACACACCACCACTGTCATGTACACACCACCACCGTCATGTACACACCACAATTGTCTTGTACAAACCACCACTGTCATGTACACACCACCACTGTCATGTACACACCACCCACTGTCATGTACACAACACCACCGTCATGTACACACCACCACCGTCATGTACACACCACCCACGTCACGTACACACCACCCACTGTCACGTACACACCACCACTGTCACGTACACACCACCACTGTCAAGTACACACCACCACTGTCACGTACACACCACCACTGTCATGTACACACCACCACTGTCACGTACACACCACCACTGTCATGTACACACCACCACCGTCATGTACACACCACAATTGTCTTGTACAAACCACCACTGTCATGTACACACCACCACTGTCATGTACACACCACCCACTGTCATGTACACAACACCACCGTCATGTACACACCACCACCGTCATGTACACACCACCACTGTCACGTACACACCACCACTGTCAAGTACACACCACCACTGTCACGTACACACCACCACTGTCCTGCACACACCACCACTGTCACGTACACACCACCACCGTCACGTACATACCACCACCGTCACGTACACACCACCACTGTCACGTACACACCACCACTGTCACGTACACACCACCACTGTCACGTACATACCACCACTGTCATGTACACACCACCACTGTCACGTACACACCACCACTGTCACGTACACACCACCACTGTCACGTACACACCACCACTGTCACGTACACATCACCACTATCACGTACACACCACCCACGTCATGTACACACCACCCACTGTCATGTACACACCACCCACTGTCATGTTCACACCACCCACTGTCATGTACACACCACCCACTGTCATGTACACACCACCCACTGTCATGTACACACCACCACTGTCACGTACACACCACCCACGTCATGTACACACCACCCACTGTCATGTACACACCACCCACTGTCATGTCCACACCACCCAATGTCATGTGCACACCACCCACTGTCATGTACACACCACCACTGTCACGTACACACTTGCCACGTCATGTACACACCACCCACGTCATGTACACACCACCACTGTCACGTACACACCACCCACTGTCATGTACACACCACCACTGTCACGTACACACCGCCACTGTCACGTACACACCACCACTATCATGTACACACTACCAACGTCATGTCAGAAACCAAAAATAGCTCTATGCAGTCCAATGGATTTGCAGGGTACACAGCTATTTATACAAAAATACATTATTTGTATTGACATGATTTATAAATAAAACGTTTGTTTCATCATCAATAACACGTCATACAAATCAAAGTTTTAAGAGAAAAAGCGAGAAGTTAAATTAAAAGAAATTTGATCTCACAAAAGTTTAAAACTTGATATTTTATTTTAAGTTAGCTTTCATCAATTACTATTAATAGAGTTATCGCCCTCAACGTTGGACAGTTGATACTTCATATAACAGCCAGATTAGTGTACTTATGTGAATAAATGACATCTGATAGTTGGCATCTAAATAGACAATGTAACAGTTTATTTATCACTGTTACAGACAATATTTGGCAGTAAAAAACAACAAGATTAAAAATGTAATTGTTCTGAGGTCGATACAAAGATCTGATTAATAAAACAATAAAAGACAATCTCAGATATCTCTATGAATGGTACTGAGTAATTCAGTAAGTGAGTTATATTACTAACAGTAAGCTTTAAATAACATTAAAACTAACTGACTCAGTGTTTCTCAGAGTGTGGTCTCTTACCCACATGTGGATCACAACAAATGAATGTAGTCATTTACTTGATCGAGAATAAATGTGGGTTGAATTCTAACTCTATGTTACGATGTGTACCAATGTACAAAGTTATAGTAAAACTCCAGATATTAAAGGAATGACTCATTGCTACTATGTGTCGTATGTAGTAGTTTGTCATTATACTCTGTGTCGTATGTAGTAGTTTGTCTTTATACAATTCCGTATGTAGTAGTTTGTCTTTTAGGTGGTGCGCTTAAACAATAAAACGTTTTATTTTCAATGGTGGTTAGTGAAACCAAAACTGTTGTGAAAGTGGGTCACCAAGCCACTGGTGTAGCTCATGTGTATTTCCACAACCCCGACCCTAATTAACTCACACACACACACACACACACACACACACACATACACAATAACATAGAGAGAAACTTGTGCAGAGTGTAAGAGGTTGGGGTTGACTGCTTTAAGCGTCTCCAGAGAACATTTTAACAAACAAACTAATTGGAATTTGAAAAGAAAATGTGACCCCAGGTCAGAGATTGTGAAATTCTTGCCGGCCCACTGGAGCTGAACGTTTATAAAACATTGAGTCGAGATACAAATGGCTCTCAGTGACACTCTGGAGACTTCGGCTTTCAGGAGGCTGTGACGTCATATCCTTTCTCAGTTCACATTTGAAGCTGCTGCTGTACAGCAATTCTTGATCATCACACTGACAGACAAACAAGGCGGATTCTCTTGGTTTGGTCTGATCATCACACTGACAGACAAACAAGGCGGATTCTCTTGGTTTGGTCTGATCATCACACTGACAGACAAACAAGGCTGATTCTCTTGGTTTGGTCTGATCATCACACTGACAGACAAACAAGGCTGATTCTCTTGGTTTGGTCTGATCATCACACTGACAGACAAACAAGGCTGATTCTCTTGGTTTGGTCTGATCATCACACTGACAGACAAACAAGGCTGATTCTCTTGGTTTGGTCTGATCATCACACTGACAGACAAACAAGGCTGATTCTCTTGGTTTGGTCTGATCATCACACTGACAGACAAACAAGGCTGATTCTCTTGGTTTGGTCTGATCATCACACTGACAGACAAACAAGGCTGATTCTCTTGGTTTGGTCTGATCATCACACTGACAGACAAACAAGGCTGATTCTCTTGGTTTGGTCTGATCATCACACTGACAGACAAACAAGGCGGATTCATAGGGGGGAGGGGAGGGTCTCTTTAGAAATAAATTTGTTCGTCATACGGAAAAAGTAAAAAGTTTAACTCGTTGTTATTTAAAAACACAAATTTTTCTTGACCATCTTGCTAGTCACAAGGTAAACAACTAACGTAAAAAGAAATCCTTTCGACGAGTTTCATCTTCTGTTAGTCCTAAATTACCAAAAGTCAGGCCCGGCACAAGGAAGGGTCATCTGAGCATAAAAATGAAACAGTTGGAGGTTCAAGCGCCTGAGTTACGATGTTGAGAACTGATAAGAGTGAGAGCTCACCTAGAAATGTTGACTTTTTATTGTTTCTATTTATTAGTTTATGTAAAGATATATTAATTCATTTATATTTTTATCCCCCCTACGCTTTTTAATTTAATTTTTATGAATTATACAAATATTTGTTAGAGGTAAGTAATTTTCTTTGGATTTTAATACAAGATTATGTGTTTAAATGTTTGTTTAGCAATATCTGGCTAGTCTATAATATACTAAAAAAAAATTATGTACTGTCATGTAATATCTACACCTGTGTCAAATCGGAGCATTCTCAATAAATGAGAAAAGGTACGAGTTTTGAGATACAAGATTTACAGACAAACTCACAGATAGTTTCGTTAATTAAAAGATTATAGATACAAATCACGGTATTCTCCTGATTTATGTTTTAAAAAGTTTGTTTAAATATTCTGACATGTAAAATGTTCATTTGTTTAAATATCCTGACATGTAAAATGTTCATTTGTTAAAATATCCTGACATGTAAAATGTTCATAAAAACGTTATGTTCAAACTCAGGTAACGAAACGTCATCTTTTCGTTTAGCCTGTTGAACAAAATATGAACAAGAAGTATGTATTAATGATGACAGTCTTGGGAACTTACGAGAGACAGTCAGACAGACAGACAGACAGACCGACAGACAGAGGGACGGACAGACCTTCAGACGGACGGACAGACGGACGTAAAGACAGACAGACGGACAGACAGACGGACGTAAAGACAGACAGACAGACGGACGGACATACAGACAGACAGTCAGACAGACAGACAGTCAGACCAACAGACAGAGGGACGGACAGACAGTCAGACAGACGGACAGACGGACGTAAAGAGAGACAGACAGACAGACGGACAGACAGACGGATGAAAACAGACAGACAGACAGACGGACGGACAGACGGACGTAAAGAGAGACAGACAGACGGACAGACGGACGGACAGACGGACAAAGAGAGACAGACAGGACAGACGGACGGACAGACGGACGTAAAGAGGACAGACAGACAGACGGACAGACTGACGGACAGACTGGCGTTAAGAGAGACAGACAGACAGACTGACAGACGGACGGACAGACGGACGAAAACAGTCAGACAGACAGACAGACGGACAGACGGACGGATAGACGGACGTAAAGAGAGACAGACAGACAGACGGACAGACAGACGGACAGACTGACGAAAACAGACAGAAAGACAGACGGACGGACGGATGGACTGTTGACGAATATACAAATGGTAAGATCCTGTCCTTAAATAAAAGGATGTTAAATAATGGAGAATAGCAATTGGTGAAATGTGAAGCGAGACAGAGTTTAATAACATTGAAAGAAGACTAAGTGATAAGAAAGAAATTATTTTGTTTAAAATATAAAAACGTTGAATATACGATACAAGGTGTGTGTGTGTGTGTGTGTGTGTGTGTGTGTGTGTGTGGTCTTATGGAAGACAAGATTTTATGAAACAGAGAAACAGAGATGGACATTACATAAAATATTGAGATGGACATTTCATAAAATATTGAGATGGATAAGGAAGAAAATATTTTTTACTAGATGAGATACGAAAAAGATATAAAGAAAAAGAGAAAAATAGAAAAATAAATATAAATACAGAGAGAGAGAAGAGAGAGAGAGAGAGGGAGAGAGAGAGAAAGAGAGAGAGAGAGAGAGAGAGAGAGAGAAAGAGAGAGAGAGAGAGAGAGAGAAAGAGAGAGAGAGAGAGAGAGAGAGAGAGAGAGAGAGTATATAAAAGAAAATGAAAAGGAAATATTCCGTCCAAGATTTTCTTCCTCTACCAGCCTCACATTTAAAATGCATCTCTGAAGTACTCTCTCTTTCCCTTCCATGCTCACCCCACCATCATTCCCCCCATCAGCGACCCCCACCCCACCCATCAACCTCTTATCCCCCTCCCTTTCTACCCCACCCCCACCAACACTTAATGTTAACGTTGCCCTGGCCGCTTGCATTAAATAATTTTCTGGGCCCGCCGACCCACTTATTGAGCCCAAGTCTTAAGGCATTCAGAGCAATCTCATTACATGATGGCCCATGATGGCTCAGGATTCGAATGGAGGCCAGAGTAGATGATAGAAGGGTGGGGGGGGGAGAGCAAGGGAGGGTGTTTGATCGGCGGATAGAGATATTCTCAGAATTTTATTATTGTATTCTATCTATTCATTTTTATTCAATTCTTTTTTTTTTACAGTAAGAAAACGAACTCACTGCAGTTAGGGGGGGTGATGACGTCATCATCAGTGACCCGGATCTGTTAGGCCAAAAGTTGATTTATTGAGGTCATGTTATTTCAAACGTTAGATGATCATGCCTCTTTCTTGTTGTGTCTGTTTGAGTGACTTATGACCTGCCTCAATGTCAGATGATCAGCCTATATGTGAGTTAAAAATATCAAAAGTGAATTCAGTTCAAGAAGCCAGTTATATGGAAAACTTGATATAGAAATGATCTATAGAAACGGCTACCAGATAATAGAATTGAGGTAGAAATGATCATGAGATACGGCTACCAGATAATAGAATTGAGGTAGCAATGTCTGAGATACGGCTACCAGATAATGAAGGGAGGTAGCAATGCTCATGAGATGCGGCTACCAGATAGAATGGAGGTAGCAATGCCCATGAGATGCGGCTACCAGATAATAGAATGGAGGTAGCAGTACCGTGAGATGCTGCTAACAGATTATAGAATGGAGGTAGCAGATCATGAGATGCGGCTACCAGATTATAGAATGGAGGTAGCAATGATCATGAGATGAGGCTACCTAGATAATAAAAATGGAGGTAGCAATGATCATGAAGGTGCTGGCTACAGATAATATAAATGGAGGTAGCAATTACCATGAGATGCTGCTACCAGATTATATAATGGAGGTAGCAATTACCATGAGATGATCAAAAGTTTTGGAACAAACACATTTGTATCACACATTTGTATCACACATTTGTATCACACATTTGTATCACACATTTGTATCACACATTTGTAGCTTTAGTTGTATGACACATTTGTATCACATATTTGTATCACATATTTGTATCCACATATTTGTATCACACGTTTGTATCACACATTTGTAATAACACATTTGTATCACACATTTGTAGCACACATTTGTATCACATATTTGTATCACACATTTGTGATTACATATTTGTATCACACATTTGTATCACATATTTGTATCACACATTTGTATCGTATATTTATGTACACATTTGGAATGTATCTAAAATCTTGAATGCTTTTTTTTGTAAATAAATTGTATTCCGCAGTTTGACGTCTACACACCGATCAAAACATTTTATCTATATCAATGTATCAATCACTATATCAATGTATCAATCACTATATCAATGTACCTATCTCTATATCAATGCAGGTGCTTGCATTAGTTGTTCATCCTGCCCAATCAAATTCAAATTCACAAACACGTGATACAAAAAATTGAAATTTGATAATTGACCTTCACCACTCTAATTTTTTTCTTTTTTTTTTTATACACGCGACAAACCAAAACATTTCAACAAATATTTTGAGAATAATTTTGTCATGTCTAATTGCAAATGACTAACTAGACATCATGTCATATTTTGATGCCCAAGACGGTATAATTACCGTTGCTTTGTCATAACAACTGTAATAACATTCATGAACTTTAAAAAGTTCATAAGTTCATTAATCTGCAACATGCAGTCACTTCCAATCTTTATCTAACCAAACAGAAAATTATAAAAATAAATAATAAAAAGCCAAGAGTCTTATAAAATTGACGCCTGATTTCGGTAAAAGGGGAAATAAATTGGCGGCAATTATCTTTCTTTCTGAGTTCCCCGCGCTGTACGTCACAGAATGTCGCCGTTACGCATGACGTACAAAATGTCACAAGCGCCTAATATACGGCATTAAGATGTCACGTGTAATGAATGCAGTCAAGCCCTGTCTAGTGATTAGTGCTAAGATGTTGGAGTAATTTCATTAAGGGCTCGTCACAATCAACATGGCACAAGTCGAACTGCAGTCGCTCATTTCTCTCTCCCAATAACCAGGCGCTACTAAATAAATTATATGTGAGATTAAAAAAAAAACTTTCTGGAGTTATCTTTTCTTAGTTTATAAGATGTATTAACCAGTTTTAAACCCCCCCCCCCCCCCAACAAAGGGGCAAAAAAAAAAAAGGGGGGGGAGGGCCCCCCGAAAAAAAAAAGAGAGAGAAAAAAAAGGGGTTATTATATTCCCCCTTTCCTCTATCTTTTTTTTCTTTTGAAGAAATTCTCTGAACTCCATTTCGATAATAACGATTGCCGCCCCTGGAGGACTTGTAATGCATGTTTACAACTCACCGCTAGGGGAGAGGGAAGGGAGCGCTCACAATTAGATTTCATAGTTATTTGACAAGATGTCCTACTCCAGAGGACGGGACATTTTGAGAGTGTTAGAGCAAGTCATTGTCGCTTTAAGATGTCTAATGATTTGCTTGTTGTGAAGATGTCTAATGATTTGCTTGTTGTGAAGATGTCTAATGATTTACTTGTTGTGAAGATGTCTAATGATTTGATATTTGTGAAAATGTCTAATGATTTGATAGTTGTACCTTGACATGAACTATGTCTATGTATTTGATGTCCCTGTGAAGATGGCTAGTGATTGGATTGTTGGTAATATCTCTATTGATTTACTTGTTGTTAAACATGCAATCTAAGCCTGATTTCATTTTGGTGACAGGATGTCTATTGCGCATTTGCTTGTTGTGAAGATGTCTAATGGTTTGTTTGTTGTGAAGATGTCGTAAATATTTGGAAATTGTTGTGAAGATGTCTATTGATTTGATTGTGTAATGCATATATCTGAATGATTTGAATATTATAAAGATGTCTCTTGATTGGATTGTTGTGAATATGTATAATGATTTTCTTGTTGTGAAGATGTCTAACTAGATATGATTGGTTTGTGTTACTTGAAAAATGATGTAATAATTGAAATCATTCATTGTAGAAGATAATGTAGTGATTTAAATTGTTCTGATAACTGTCTAATTATTGCATTGTTGTGATATGTCTAATGAACCAGAACACAAGCTTACTATTTCATTTAGATGAGTTTCTTAATGATATGCTTGTTGTGAAGATGTCTACGTGATCTGCAGTATTTTGAAGATGCTCAAAATGATTTGGTTATTGTGAAGATGTCCAAGGTGTTAGAATGGGGTGAAGATATCTAATGATTTGGGTCCCTTAGAGCTTGTAGAAGCTGTCTCATTGATGGTTATTGTGAATATGAACTTTTGATTTACACATGGTATGTCAAGATGCCTACAAAATGATATGATTGTTATGAAGATGTCTAAGGAGTTATAGTTGTTGTGATATATGGGTCTTATTAATATAGCTTATTATAGCTGAAACGTATTTTATAAGGCCCCATTTACGGCACTCAGAGGTCATATTGTGAAGATGGAAAAAGTGATTTGCTATGGGAGGCCAAGACCTACAAAATTATAGGTGTACCTAATGGGTCTATGGACCTATTGGTTGTTGAGATCTATGGGTGATTACGGACAGATAGACGAGACAGACTGAGTGTTAGCGGGACAACAGATCATATTTTTCGATAGTGCTCAAAAATGCTATATAATGGTACTGTGTTTATTGAATATAGTTAGCGTAATCTTTGATAATAAAATGACTAAATGTTTAATTTTTGACCTTTTCACGTTACCAACAAAGAAAGAAAGAAAACCCTTAAAAAGTAATTGAATAATACAAAAATTAATTAATAATGCACACTTTTTTACATCATGATAAAAAAAAACTTTCAAAAATAAGTTAAAATTCTTCTCACTTAGAGAAAATGTCAAATTCAAATCGACCACTCTACTTAGCCGCCATTGTTGTGGACATGTTCGTGAGCCAATCAGATTACGTCTAAAATTACTTTATTACGGTATGATTTAAAAAACCCAATAATTAAAGAAACATGCCGGAATAAGACCCACCAGGAAAACGTCCATTCTATTGGCTGTATCTACGACACATGTCTATGAATGACGCTCATGACAAAAAAAATATATATATATATATATATATATATATATATATATATATATATATATCTACTATCCTCTGAGATTGAGAATATTGATTTATGGTATAAATTATATGGCAGTATTTTTTCTTTTGATTGAGTCCGTTTAACCTTCACCGTGTCCAGTTCTCCATTAACCGACAGTTTCACATCTAGCCTCCATATGGAATTTTATCAAAACAATATGAGTTTTGAAGGCTGGTGATATTTTTTAATTCTGGCTTTGTTCATTGAAGACAATATCAGGAGCTATGTATTATCAGAGTCGTGTTCTTGACTAATCTTCTCTCATGACTCTACTGACCTTAAGGTTTAAGATTATTTACTTAAGTTGTTTTTTAACGTTATATTGGCAAGACGTTATTGTTAGTGACAGATAATAAAACAATGTGTCTATGCAATTGTTTAAATGTGTTTTCCTACGTGATATTTGTAATAACATGTTGCAGCTGTTATCAGATATTGCAAATGAAGCATGTCATTGTAAATATGAAATAAGTAGGTTAATCTCTGTGATACAGACAATAAAACCTAAACGTTGCTTTAGATCCAACCTTACTATATAACAGTTAGTACTTGGATAACGGAGACCAACCAGGCAGTTTGATCTGTCCCGTCAAAGGGTATGATCTGAACCCACTAATTTATTTGATCTATTACTATTTCATTGATCTGACCACTAGGCGGTTAAATGTGGCCATCGGCAAGGATGTTTGAAATCTGGCGGTTCAAAAGGTAGCCCACCCCTGGTATAACCAGTGACTGACCATTTGACCACCGTTCTACTGACGTGCACATCTGACAGTCATCAACAGCTTGACAGTCCGTCATTGAGACACCACGACATATGTGTCACTACTGACCGATGACTGACTGCCTGATGCTGACACAAAGATCTATAAATCCATGCCCCCCCCCAACACCCGCCCCGTCGTCCCCTGCTCACCCCGCCATCTCTGGCTGCACCAGCGCACACACCCAGCGACAATATAGCGCCGTATTGACATTCCAGGGTGGAGTCCTGCTCGATGCATATTGCGTCTATTGGTAAACTTTGCCAGTTCAAGCACGTAACATTTGGTAGTAAGTGAAGCAGAGTTAACCAGGAGATTGATGTTTGTGTCGATGACTGGACCTTCCACTGATTGAATGTACGTAACAACTCCACGGTGAGGGTGGGTGGTGGGGGGTGTGTTTGGAACAAGGAAAAAGTGAGAGGTTGGGGGAAGTTGAGAAAATAAATACATTATTCCAGGCTGAATATTTTTGTTTCGTTATT